>NDFZ01005458.1:927361-958788 GCA_002192655.3 Mamestra configurata
TCGGCGGACGGTGGATGGCGAGCGTTGGGTGGCTCGCTGTCCGATCACCCTGTCCGGGTCGATGGCGCGTTGTGTTCTACGCGCGCCTCAAAGAAATTTCAGCATAGGAGACGGGGCCTGCCAGGGCCGGAGCCTGCCAGGGTTGAAAAGAATAAAGAAAAGAAAGACCGCGCCCCCGAACGCAGAGGGCTTTAGAAGGAACACGGATGAGTAATTTTAGTCAATAAGAGTCTGACACGCCCTTCCGCTCCACTCAGAGTGGAAGAAGTCATTTGACGATTTCCCATCCTTAATAAAAAAACCTCTACATAATCTCAAATATTGATGATTACAAAATTGGGAATGACTGATGGTTTCAAATATGGAGATCGACAAATTAATGTCGTTATTGTTTAGCGTAACCTTTAGGAAATCACAAAACGTTTATGGAAAGCTACTAAAAAGGCCACAAAGTATAAACATTTACGAGTACCTTTCAGCTTTTACATCTAGTTATAACAAAATCACACAATAGAAATGATTCACAACGCATTTTCACCAAGTAATAGCAGAACAATAATATTTTTATAGACCATAATATATAAAATATTTACATCGCTCTAACTTGGAAGTTACCTAACGATTTGTAATGCTTTTATTTTGAGAGATAAAGTTACGTTTGAGTATCAAGGTGATGACAATAGACGGACAGATAAATAAAATTTTACAATCTCAGTGCTTTAGGTTCATTTCTCACGTTGCTCAAGAACTTTACACAAGAGAGTTCTATATATTTTTGATAAGCTTCAATTTGGAAATAATATCTTATGGCAGCGATAGATTTAACTTAACAGCCTGTGATGAGTAGAAATAATATGTCTCAGATAAGGACCGTCATTATTTTTCGCACAAAACGGTGAAAATATTCACAAATCCTTGCTATTATTGTCTATTTAGTAAGTTACCTAAACTATTAATTAAACATTGAGAATGGAGGTTGCAGTAGGCTATTCGTAGAGTTTTAAAAAATATGGCATATGTCATATTAAAAACGTTTTTATTTTGTACAAACTAACTTTAAATTATAGACCGTTTTTGACAGTTTGCTACTGGCAATGCGAATGCGAACGGTTCTAAAAACATGAGACCTACCCTCCAGGTCTTCATCGGTCTTTAGTTCTTTACAAGTGTGAGATATAGGTACCCACATAAATCCTACCAAGTAAAAACAAATAAAACCATATGAACTGATACAATTTTATATCTACTGTCTCAAATTTTATTACTGATGATATCTACTGACTTATTACGTGTTCCACCCGCGCTTGATATTTTATGAGTTTCACACAATTTTGAGAAGGTTATGGCATCATTGGTATAAAATGTAGCTGCTGTGATAGTAAAATCAGATGATATCTTATTAGGTGACACGGGCTAAGATGTAGAAATCACAGATTTGGGAAATGATGGAAGAATGATTTATTGTGTATTTGCTGGTCTTGCTGTTTGGACCAAGTTATAAATAGGACCAAATCGTCAATCGAGAATCGTAACACAAAATTTGAATTCAATTATCTTTTATTTATTTTCTAATATTTTTTGTCACTTCTTCACGTCTAAACGGCAGAACGGATTTAAATGCAACTTTGCACACTGGTAGACCACGTCTTGGAATAATAGGCTAGTTTACACCCCGGGAGTATGCTCCCTTGGGATAATTTTCGACTTTCATGCGGGTAAAGCCGCTTCCAAAAGCTAGAAAAAAAAATATTATGAAGACCCATTAATCTATTTCCGCAAAAAAGAAAAAGAGGTCGCTAAGACAAATAAAACATGAATGTTTGTCTCTATATCTACAATGTTACCTATCAAACGCGGTTAAGTACGAACGCTCGCTTAGTTAAGGATAATTAATTCTAACGACACCCATCGTAGCTGTTAAAATGCATCTAGGCACTTTTTAATTCCTTTCTCATGCGTCTTATTTAAAAGCCAAGGAAACGGGGCGTAAGTCCACGTTAGAGGGTTTTAAAATGGTTAATGGCCCGATTTATAATAGTTCATTATATTAAAAGTTTCTGTTTGACAGTTATTTTAATGTCCCCCTTTTTAAGGCCATAAACGTCTGGTGGTTTAAATAAGGAATGTCACATTATGGTAAGTGAGTGATGTTGAAGACATGGAAGCTGATTGGTTAATTTAAATGCTCAGCTTCGAACTGGTGAGGAGTTTTGTTAGCGTGTCTTACAGTTGGTACACATTATTCGAATGATGATGCTGGATAAAAATTGGTACGAGCAATCAAGACTTTTTAATGTTATTCTTGCGCATAACTTTCATTCCAAATTCAGGCAGATCAACTTTAAATAGAAATAGTACGCATTGATGTTATTTTATTTAAAAATATTTGGTATTCCTTGTTGAAGCGCATTGGATTATACAAAAAAAACTTCGTCGGCTTACACTGTTTTTAACATAAAAGTATACAGCATTTAGCTCATAAAATCGCACATAAATTATTTTAACCAGCGTTCATAACTCCGTAAACACGCTGAACAGAACCCACCAAAGCCTAGGTACAGACCCACGGGACGTAGTTACAAACCAACAACTTGATAAGTAAGCTGGGACAGTAAATAGTGATTTACTACCTATTATGTGTACTAGGCTTAGCAATTTGCGGTCAGGGCCTGTCTTATTACGAAATAGTTTTTGGATGGGAGGACTTTTCTTGTTAGTACGAAATGATGATTCATAGTAGCGAGGCTTTATGATAGTTTGGGTTGTAGAATGTAAAGGTAGGGACAGGTAATAATAATAATAATAACAAAATAGAAAACACCATATATAAACTCCACTACGACCGCGCTATTCTAATCGACAAGACCGTTCACTACAATAGACCAGATATCACTCTCCAAGATAAAGTTAATAAAGTTACTTACCTAATCGATATTGCAGTCCCCAATACGCATAATTTACAAAAGACAATAGGAGAGAAAATAAGTAAATATGCAGAACTTAAAGAAGAAGTGACCAGAATTTGGAGGCAAGATAAAGTATACGTCGTACCCATAGTTGTCTCTACTACAGAGATTATACCCAACCATCTGCACCATAGCCTCAAATTAATAGGCCTCAAAGATTCAGTTTACATAACACTTCAAAAAGCTGCAATTTTGAACACCTGCAGAATAGTGAGAAAGTTCATGCAGATAGAGGAAAATGAAATTTCTCCTCAAAACCACCATTCTACGTCTTAAAATCATCAATCACTACACGCTACATTGACTTGGCTTGGCCCGTTAATGTAGCTTAAAACTAGCCAAAAAGCTAAGAAAAAGCTCAAGTTTTTCCTAAATAATAATAATAATTTATTTGACAAAAAGTAGGTACACAATTACAAGTGACACTTAATAAGAAAGATTTTAGATTTTTTTATTAAAGCTGTTATATTTATTTGTTTTGTTTTCAAATTGATTTTGTGGTAATAGTACCATTATAATACCTTGAATGTGTAAGAAATGTCTTTAGCATTCTATTGTTTTTATAAAATAGAACCCAGCAAAAGTTATAAAAGTTTTTTTTGTGACTGAAAGCATGTAATACCAATACCAAAAATTACAGAAAATGCTCTTGAGCAAATATGTGAAATGTAATTAGTAACTCAAAAATACTTGGATACGTAGTTCATAAATATCGGTTCACCTTTTGGGCCAATAAGGTGAACTAGGCTCTAGGCCTCCACGGTCCAAACATGTGTCGATGCTTATCTGGTTGTTGTAGATGTCTTACGCCTGAAATGATGATGATACTTCATGATGCTTTCAAAACCAAAAACACTTTGACTGAAAGAGTTTTTGAAAGAACAATTAAGTCCGAATTAAAGTTATTCCCTCTCCACCACTGCAAATTCTAATTACTAACCACTAAAGATTATCTAATCCTTACTTAGTTATAGAACTCGTAGTGGCTTTAAATGTATGTAACGGTTTCCTCTAATTGAGACTTATGAGATAGTTAAGGGTTCCTCTACACTTACGCTAAGTTACATTATGTAGATACAGTTCTAATTCTATTCTCATCGACTAACTTTGTAGGTAGGTACTTTACATGTGAACATTTTTTTTTATGGCAGGTCTTAAAAAGTATTTTGTTGTTTTGTACTTGTCTTACTTTTATACGTTTTTTTTTTCAATATCTGTTATCAGAAGTGGTATTTAAAACATGATTTAAATAAATCACAAACTATTTACCTTCGAAATTTCACCATAGAAAATATAATTGATCGTTGCTATTCTTGAAAAAAAAAATACAATACACGTGCTGCCATCTATTGGCCCCTACAGTCACCCAAGCTAGTGAAGTTCGCTGCTACTAGATGGCGCTAGAGAGACCTGCGCATAAGTTTATTTTCGGCTACGATTCAAAACACTAATAAAACAGAGTAAAAATATTAATTCGTGAAACAGTGCTTTATGTTCAGTGGGTTTCAGCTGTAAGACCGTAAAAGTTTCGGATCGACCATTTCTCGTCATTATCCCCTTAGCCATAAAAAGTAGTTGACCGGAAATTTTCGCAGGTGTATCTATGTAAAACTAGCCTATTGGAATAAAACGCACTAATTCCATATTTAGAGGAAAAAATTTAAACTTTTTTTGAAATATTAAGTAAACTTTCAATTGATACCATCAAATCCTCTAATATTAACACAATCAATTCGTTCCGTATCTTTTTGTCCATCGAGAAGCTTTTATTATGATCATGAGTTCATGGCATTTAAATTGTTTATTGATTAATTAAATAATATTGTTTCAGGAATGACCATAAGCTAAGCAAAAGTGATTTTATAAAGGATCCTTCTTTATCCTTTTAAGGTTAGAACCATAAAAAGTAACACACATGACAGATTTTCCTGTACAAAATATTTTTCAGTAATATCCAAATCCGGTCATCAAAACGACATTAAGATCGAAAATTTATCTTGATACATTATCAAAGGAGGAGCTCGTGGCTAAAAGAATATCAGCTGCACGGGTCGAACAAGGTTAAGCAACGCTTGCCAAGGTTAGTCTGTGGATGGGTGACCATCTTAACATATCGGGTTTCCTCCGTACTTCGGAATGCACGTTAAGCCGTTGGTCCTGGTTAGTGGTCATTTGTAGATCTTTGGTAGTCGTTACGGATTTCCAGAAGCCAGTAAATCTGACTCCAGTCTAGCCAAGAACTACCGTGTTACCCAGTTAATGGGTTGTGGAGGTGATAGGCAGCCGCTCCACGTAAAATACTGATATTCAGCTGAATCCGGTTCGACTGGAAGCCGACCCCAATATAATTGGGAAAAAGGCTAGGCAGATGACATTATCAAAGGAAACTTTCAATCTAAAATACTGACTCTTCAAATCATCCAAAGAAAAACCCTTCCCATTCTTATTTTCATCTTACTTACTAAACAAGAAAATCCATTTAATTCAAAGATTTTTTTTATGAAATCGCGATGCGACAAATCCTTGCAAGAAACTGCCACCGCTGCTTCATTAATATTTATCAATTCGATCGTATTACGAACAGCTTTGTTTTGTCGGGAATCGAACCGACGATGCACGGCGCGACTACACGAACCAAGAATGCAATACCGTGCTGGTAATTGACAATGCTCTAAGAAAAAGTTATGATATCATTATGTTGACGATTTCATTTAGTATAACGTGCTGGGGTTACTTAATTAGATAAATAATGATTGGTTGTGTGTTTTCGTTTGCAGGAAAGCAGGTCTTTTATTTGCTATTTGGACCCAGGCATATGCTATGGTATGGTATAAGCTAAGTTATGCTAAGACAGGAAATAAATATGCTATTAGAAAATTGAATGAAAATTCTGGATTCCAAAAACGTGTATTAAACGGGAACTTTGTTTTTTTCGGTTTATGGTAGCCCTTCGTGTGAGAGTCCGACTCGCACTTGTCCGGTTTCTACAAACAGTTTTGCCTTTTTGCACATTCATATTTAGAAGGACTTTCTCACCAAATTATTAAGTTTTACACTGATATTTGGCTTACGGAGATTCTATCTATTGCTAAACCGTTGAAATCTGCTAATCAGTGTAAAGCAATATGTAATCAGCAAATGTTGAATTTTGTTTACCAACGCAACCAAACAACATTCTAACATTAATCTACAACCATCCCAACTTCGCGTTACATGCCAAATAATTTGGACATTCGGAAGCCCGTATTATCCGCGTAATTCAGTTCGGATATAAGGGCACGCCACTAGTGTCCGCCGCGTCCGGACCCGAAAATGTGTCCGTTAATTTGACAGGCCCCCCGGACAAAGACCCAAAGCCATGGAATCCAGATTACAGGCGCAAAGCTAGTCAGCTCGTGATTCTCGTATTGCTCTAATTTTACTAGGCTTACTTAGTTTTCTTTACTTCAGATGTTTTGCATTGTGACTATTAGTTTGAAGTTTAGATCAATATTGGTATGTAATAGTAAAAGTGTACTTTGAAATGTAGTGTAGACCAAACCTAAAATTATGCTTTAGAATCTAAGGCCCATGTTCAAGTCATTTCTTGGACACACATACTCGACTTACTGTACACTCAAAACACTTACAGGCTTATTCACAAACAATTGTAATTTTTTTTTTTTTAGCTTAGCATGTAGTAATTTTTTTATGATTTCGTCTGTAAGACACTGTGACTATGATATTATTCAAGGACCTTTCCGTTTTCACGGCGAATGAGTCGAGTCATGTGGATGTCGTTCAAAGTGCCTAATATCAAACAAGAGCAATCTTGAAAATGTTGACTACTTATGAAAATTCAATTAATTCAAACTTTTAAACACCTTCCCGTTACAATCTAGCTCCAATAATATCAACAACACTAAACCCAATTTTCCACTCACACAGTCCCTATAATCAAAACAACACATGAAAATGAAACAATCAGAACTTAGACCATATCCCTAATACAGCCAAATAACTATTTACCAGCAGACAAAGCGTGCCGTTGTCCCCACTCTAATATTCTCTCACAGGATGTCCGACAAGGTCCGACTACACCAATGTCTAGCTATACTATACCTATAGGTAGCCATACTACCCTCTAATTAACTAGGATTAGCTCTCTATCTCGTATCCCTGGCAATGAGATTGTTGTGTTCTCCACGGCTGGTATGGTTAGGAAGCGTGTGTCCTATGTGAAAAATTAATTACCTGCGAATGCTTGATCAATCTGAGGAATACTTTTGGTCCTTATTGATGATGATGTATGTCTTAATCATCGTTTTATGACTTTTCTCTTTAAATTAATTCGTAAGTAAATCCAAAGATTTGGCGCAAACCCAAAATTGAGACGCCAACAAAATGCTGGGATTAATAATATCCTAAATAGTTCATATGAAGCAGCATCGCAAATAAATCCAAGAACTATGTGGCTACACATCTGGTCAAACAAACACGATTAAATGCTCTTTTCTCTTCTTATGAAGATACAAGTGATATCCTAATTTCGTCACCAGCTCTCTAACCAATCTGTAAGTCTTTAAGTGCATGTAAATAAGTGTGAAATCGATTCGAATTAGTTCGTTACTGGCATCTGATTAAATGTGCGGTTCCAGCACCCATTTGGGATTCGATTACATTGCTTTGCCTGCTTTAGTGGTTGCTGACGACACTATTCAGTCCTAAGATTGCTTTTTGTATGTTACTATACGATTCCTGCTTTTCTTTGGACTAACTGGTATTTCGTAGAAGCTCGTTTCCACGCTTGAAAGTAAAATTAAAGTCAAAGTCAAAACATTTATTTCAATTTGGCCATTAAACGGCACTTTTGAACGTCATCATTTACAGTTCAGTAAAATAATAATATTACATTAATAAAGTGACTCTACTCTCCATTCGGAAAGGTAGATTCTTATGGAGAAGAACGAACAAGAAACTCCATAGTTACTCTTTTCAAATAATAATTTTACAAAATTTGGTATACAAAAATTAATTTAATATTATGCGAGGACGATACACCCAGAGTGTGCTACTTATAGGAACAAAGTGTTACCAGCAGAGGTAAACTTATTCATTTTCTAAAGAAATCTGGGTAAATGGTACTCACATATTTACAAACAATTCGAAAGTAATAAATTAAATCCACCATAACGGTTGATCCTAAACTTCTTACATACGGATAATTCCCACAACTTTCTGTTCATCTTTTGGTGGTGTTAAAAAGATGAACTGATGAACTAAACATCACGCTGCGTTTTCTGATTTTATAATAAACCATCGATAATTATTAATTGATTTCAAGTAAGACCATAAAAATAAAACCGTCGTCACTTCTTTACAACATTTTAACAACTTCTTTATTGCAACATGCAAACATCTCTCTCAAGCAATTTCTCTAAGAGGGTAATAGTGAACGAAGTCGTATACCTAGTTTATGGTCTCTGTACTAAGACCAACATAAACATTAACAATTAACTCATTAACTATTCAATGTAATTGCATTACCTTCGCAATGGATTAATGTGTTCCTTGTTCGATTGCTGCGATCCCACCGAGTTTTTCCTCGTTAGTTTCACCCTCTGTATCCCAAAGTGGTTTTTCTTTAGCTCCTTTAGTGGTAAGTACTTGGAATTCTGTATAAATAAAACAGTATGGATACTGTCCTGGAATATAAAATTAACCGACACCAGGGTTGACTTTTCTATTATTCCAAACGCCCTTTATATTAACTACAGCATGTACAAAGTCACTTTTAATTACCAGTCTTCAGAAATCTCATTAATTTTAACACTCGCATTTCCACTTACAGTAAAGTTTCCCCAAGCAACAAGTACGAAAGTCCCATCATATCAATTCGCTAGCCGGTAATTATAACATTTAAATATGGTAGTCTGGCGTAAACGGTGTCCGTGCAGGCGGAAAGTAATAAGTCCCTTGACACACCGTGATTAGACTGTCATAGGGCGGGGGAGCGTGCATTGTAATCAGGTACGCGGCACTGCGCCTCGGATTGTGTAACTCCACACTTAGATTGGGTAGCGGGCTGTAGTGCTAGACGCGGATTCTTTAAAAATTATGAGATATTTTGGAAATACAAGAAAAGTCAACAATTGTTTAGTCACTAAACTGTAAGAATTTAATTTTAAATTGTTATGATGGATTTTTTAATACGTTCAATAATGTTTCACTGGTAATACAAAATTAAAGAAAGAAAGAAAGAAAAAATGTTTATTTGGGACTCGCACAAGACAAACAAATCAGTAAAATAAAATTAATAACTAAACAGTATAATAAAATAATTATCTGTGCGAGGCCAAAATGGTCCCTATCTCAGCTTATGCTGCGATATCTAAAAAATAAATAACGCAGCGCTGGTATTCTGATAGGGCCAGTCAATGGTGCCACGGATACGTTCACGGAGCATATATAACAGAAATATACAAATAAAATAAAATAAATATAATAAATTAAATTATTAAAATAGAAGATTGTCTCAATTTAAGATCCCTTGGAAGGTCTAACTACACTAGGAGATTTTAGTTGTTTGTGTCTTTGAACTTCCGTTACATATCCGGAAAAGATGCAAGAATAGAATTTGTGTGTTTCCTACGACCTATATCATACAAAACCATTTTTGGTTTTGAATTCCGCCTTTCTTCATCACCAAGTCCGAACGCTATTGCAGGAACAAAAGCTTTTTTGTAGCCAGTGCACCTTGGGGACGGACCGAGCGGGTCATTTACATAACTGCCTTATTTTATTTAAGAGTAGTCTCGCTCTCACTTTGTTACCGACACGGATATCTTTATGCAGTTCTCATTTAGTATTTTTTCTTCTTTTCTATCCGATAGATTCGCGGCCAGTGTGTTCATGTGTGTCACTGTATTGTTCTACGTAAGGCCACGTGCAGATTGACTATTTTCTTTACCTGAGATTTTCTTCAGAGGTTTTTTTTTAATTCACAAACATTTTTTTCCGGTCAACCTTGAAAAATGGCCAAAAAAAACCATTCTCAAGTTCCTAACGACTCAATCCCTCTTGTCGTTAGATTCTTGTCTATAGGTAGGTACTGCTAGCTATTCTTGCTAGTTTTCTAGCTCGTCTAGAGACCGTTTACTATCCTCTATCAGGTTTTTGCTATCGATATGTATCTGTTGGTACTACTGAACTGATGAACTAAGTAATTAATGATTGCACGTATGAAAACATAATAATGATTGTTCATAGTTATTTAATACTGCTGTGTTCAACAATAGCTTTATTCGTAATTAATAGTTTATGGCGATTGTTAAATATAATATTTGCTTTTGCTGTTTGTACTGTTAATATTATAATGTTTTTAGTAGTTTCAACCTCGGCATGAATATTAAAGAGGTCAAACGTGATATTAAAGCTTCATGAAATAAACTTTAACAATTAACATGAAATATATTGAAATTTATTTCCACTATATCGGAATATTCTTGTTCTTTAACCTCATTCGCCAATATATTCTTAGTATCAACAGCCACATTATTAACTTTTCTATAGTACTTATTTTATTTCGGATAATTTTAATTTTTTATCTTCTGTTGCATTCTACGACTTTTCACAATCATTCTTCTTCATGGACTCATTTGCTTACTACAATCTGCAACGGTGCAGAAGTATACTACTTCGTTAATTCAATCTTGTTCTGTGTTTATTATTAGAAAAGTAAGTATTCTTAAAGCTCCGCATTAATTGAGATCTAAATACTTAGACCTAGTCAAAGAATTTCTCTTGCATTCTGTCAACAGTCAATCATCAATTCATCAATATTCACTTTCCAAAGCAAGGTGATCATTGGTCGGTGCTGTTCTAACCTGAATAACCCTCAAGGCATAAATTCAACATTACAAAACCTATACGTAGTCCTGTCAAGCTGTCAATGCAAATTAATGAGTCAGTGGTAATTTACTTCAGTTACACGCAGTTACTTAACACCTTAGTATTAGTTTACTTCCTCAATATTTCCATCTTGACGTGGCCCTCTTCGAATCAAGTGAGAATATGGCTGTCATACTTGAAGTCTCGTAAATATGCTTGATTCGAGTGTTGGTTAACCTATGGTGATAACTAGAGCACTAGGAAAATGTGTGGGCAGGATAGACAATATAGGTGAAGTAGAATTGTATTGAGCTGAATGGAATCACTTTTATGAGGTGAGCTTTCTCGACGAGAACAAAGCCTATTATAACCTTATATTAACTGAATATAAGGCTTTGTTCTCCCAGTTTAAGACTTGCTTTGCGTTACAGTTATTGTGTATTCTGTCTAAAAACTATCAATTACTATTGTAACAGTCCCAATTAGGTATGCAAGTCACTCGTAGATATTGGCCTCGACTTTCCTAGTCAAACAGTTCTGATTTTTAATCTCTTGCACAGAAGAATTGTGGTATTAAGCGTATTCGTCTTCTTTCCTTTTTAGGAGATTTAATTTACTGAATTTATCTGAAAAGAAGACATCTGTAAACTTCTTAGGTATTATAACCGGTATAAAATCAAATCGAATTTGCTGATGGTCTAACTATCGTGGCTGCTATATGGACAGCGCACTGTTAAATTAAAGACCATTGAGACTGTTTCCAAAGTTCAAAATTCCTAAGAATAAAATATCTGCATAAAAATACACCTAACAATGCAAAGGTCTCTAAGCTCATATACAATCCGTCCACTACATTTCCGTCTCCACCACATAAAAGATTTGGTAGTCCAATTTCCATGTTTACAGGTGGTAACAGTGTCAAGTATTGTGACCGCGGCTTCATACAACCTGTGCAATGTACCGAATCATTTGTAGCAGATGAAATGTAAATGCACACTCGTTACTCGGCGCCGCAGCGCGCTTCGTATTCATGAGTCCGGTGGAATGGACGTGAGTGATAGGAGGAAGCGATTTCAGGAAAAAAATAGAAGACCGCCCATTGTATATTTTTTGTTTAAGATTTTCTGTATGTATTTTTTAATTTGGTGGCAAATAAAGTATATTTAAATAACAAATATATTTTATACCAAGAAAAACTTATTATTGGTTACTTGTAAATTTACTTAGAGAAAAATTACAAAACATTATTTGATAAGTCGCTCATAGTATCCATTTCGAAAGCCACACTGTCATCGTCAGTAAAATGTGAAATTCGTTTAAACTTCGACTTACACACAGCTAAGCTTTACTTATAACTTGGTGTATGATGTTACTTACAACTCCATGATTACGTTAGCAATTTATATAATTTTACTGTTTTTCCTCCTTTTGGTCATGTTGACCTGAATTGAGATAAGCATATTTACTTACCTATCAAAATTCTGGTATATCTAAAGATGGCCTTGAGAGGACAAGCCCGCTGCACTATTCTCAATCACAGCATATCCTGAGAGTCACAATCAACATTGGCGACCACCAGAAAAACGTCGAATCAATAAAAACTTGACGAGTCCCGGAGAAACGATACAACTGTCGTGGTTCACGCAACTAAATTAACCGGAGAAGTATGATAAGTCTATTTTTCCGCTTATGACTTGTACCTAGCTCCTGTCAGAGGGGTATGCGCACATTATCTTCAAATGTGTCAACAGCTCACGTTCTTTCTCGTTTACTAGGCACTATCCGTCTATTGTGACTTTTTTGACTTATTGTGCACTTTTTATGAAAGGTTAAACGTCGCTTATTTTTTGTTTTATCGCTACTCATGTTTTGATCAATAAAATTATGTTTTGAGAAATGAAAATGGCCCGTGGTAGTTACCATCATATATTATTATAAATAAAACACTTGGATATGGTTTTAAACGGATACTTATTTACGCCATCTGGCTTATTTTATATCCCAGCTAATACATGACTGAGTACTTTTTTTCATTCGTATTTCAAACACTATTTATATTTCTGCCAGACGCTTCCAAAGTTCACAACGCCGTACATTTCTTAGTTATGAATCATAATGCTTATGCTCCCATACTCTTTCAAAAGAACCTATATTTTTGTGGTTTTCCTAACAACCAGAGGCCGGAATTAGGTAGAGTTATTTATGTACTTGCATCGAAATGTTGATATAAATATGGATCTTTCCGGGATTTCTAATAGACAATTCCTTGTGGCCAACAATATTACAAATGAATAATAATATTTTTTCTTTTGTTCTCACAAGCTATGTTGTGCGGACTACAAATACGGCAACATCGCGCGTGTGCGCATTGGAATTTTGCAACTTCGGACATCCGACGTCGTTAATGTAAATTTGGCAACGTCGCGCGCGCAGTGGTTTAAATTGTGAAAAGTAAATAACTTTTTTATTTCAGAAATCACGGTATTTTTCTGCACTTTAAAATTAATCTCGGCATTTGAGGCATATCCACTTTATTCTTTCGCTGTACGAAATCAGTGTGAGTACATAAATAACTCTACCTAATTCCGACCTCTGCTAATAACTAATGATGATGATAACATAACACTTACAGTTCATTCAGTGCTTTTTTCATCGTAATTTATTTATTATTATAAGATAAAAAGGTATTTCATCCGTCAGCGTCTGAATAATGAGTTAGTAACTAAAACTTTGGTGGTAAAAAATAATTTCACTTTCCATTATCACGTAGCCGTTGGCGGGAGATGTTATGTTTTCGTTTTACTTTATTTTTAATCAGAACTGCAAGCCTGTCCGCGTTAACAACGACATAACTTATGATTTATTTTATATTTTAATAAAACCATCCCCAATGATATACAGTTGCGAAATTATAAAACAAAATGGCCACGGGGTCCAATTCTCAAGTCAAAATTTATGCGTTCCATACCGCCGAGCGATGCATCTCCTTTCCGTGTCACCCGCGCTGGGTCCAATTAAGTTCGACTCACGACCTGAGGTTGAGGCGGCGAAGTGAGCGATCGGAACCGTACACGGTCCGGACATGTGGATGGTGTAATTGAAATGAGAAAAATTGTGTATCTGTACGGATTTTATTTAAGGTTTTATGTTGCTATACATTTTTTACGTTTCTGCTCTATGATCCGGAAGGTATGATGAAGCCGCCACTATGCCATGTATATGTCACCGGAAAATTGCAGACTACGTAAGATTGTAATAAATCTTTATTAGATTATAATTTCTCGATATATTATTAATAAATCGTTTTGTATATAATAAATCCCATCCAAATTCAAAAGTTTCCAATATAGTTTACGTTTCACGCGATATTTTACAATCTCACGGCGTTTGCCATTTTTCGGTGATATATAGGTACAATGCTAGTCAGTTAGTAGAGTGATAAAAGGGCTGAACTGACTACCCAGGATACACTGGACGCACAGAGGTCCCATGTAGGAAGAGCACTTCTTCCTTCAGCTGGCCTAGCGAAGTACAGAGTTTCAATATAATGCAAGGCCAACATATACCGGTTTATTTACCACTAATAAGTACCTACTGTATGACGTATGGTGGATTGTGGAGTGATACAGACTTGGAAATCTGAATTTTAAAAAAAAGTTGTTGCACAGAGAAAAGTCTCTATCGTGTGGACGCACCCGTAAACTTGAGGCTATGTAACGCCATTTTATTTTTTAAATCTTCAGCCACTTGCAAATAACTACTATTAAATACAGCAAGTGCATTATCACCTCAAACAATTCTTTGCTTAGTTAACTCAAGTAGCATGCGTGTAATGATAATAGCAATTGATACAGTCTGTTCAACAGTAATTCTTGGTTTAAAAAAAATGCGTACTCTTTTATAGGCTTTCGAGTTTCTTTCAGAATTGAAAGTTTATTTAATATTGTACCCTCTCTATGAACCATATTTTTGGTGTTTTAACAGATCAGGCCAGAAGTATAGATATTTTTGTTACTTAAATCACGAAAGTTAGACGTATACACATGATCATTTCTTGTTTATCGCTATTTCTACTAGTGAAAACCTTATCAAAATCCAAAGACTCCCTTCCCTTTTCCCCCTTTAAATTGCAACTCCCAAAAACCTTTTCTTAGCGGATGCTAACGTTATAAAATAAACCTGTATTCCAAATCTCATATTTCTAGACTTAGTAGTTTTGGCTGATATTCAGTCAGGACCAATGAGATTGGTCCGGACAAAATGATTTTATAAGTACGAAAATAAATAAGATGCACATCAGAGCATAAAACAATTGTCGACACTTTTACAGATGCAAAAAAAACCTTTTTTACAAAAAAAAATATTACGGACTACCCAAAAAAAAAAAAACAAAAATAAAATAAATTTTATTTTGGAAGTCGGTGCTTTGGTTGTTTCTTCATAAGATTTTTATTTTTAAATTTTTAGTGGTACCCCACACCTCACAACACCACTGGAATGTCACAGGAGACCAAAATACGCAATTTCGATTACTTGGATAACATTTTTTTTTTTCGCTATTATTATTTAAAAACCAAACGTTTAATTATAAACGATTTTGATGAAATTTATATGAGACTAATCGGAAAGTATATCCATTTATATAATATTTTTTTTTTTCAAATCGGTTCATAAATAAAGGAGTTACGAACAACAAACACACGAAAAAAAACATACAACCTAATTGAGAACCTCCTCTTTTTTTTTAAGTCGAATAAAAACAAATCAACACTGACAATAGCCTTCTACCCAAAAGCGACTTAAAAGCGCTTTTCTCATGGCCTCACGGCGGCCCCAGTCAGGACTTCGTGCTAGAGAAAGCGGAAAGCGGGTCGCTGCTAGATCACCACTATTAGATTGTCATGCATGCTGGATGAGGTAATTAATTGTGACAGACCATTTTGCAGGAGTTCACTCACTTGGTTCAACTACGATTTATCGTAGGGGAAAACACGGTAAATGAGTTGTTTGATTTGTTGTTTTTGCTTGTTTTAGAAGCTTTTACAACTCTCAAAGCTCCCATTAAATTAGTATGTATAAAAAAACGTAAAAAGGTTTATGCACTTATCATAGACCTAATATACATCAAAGTAGCATGGTGCATTTGTCTGAAATTCTTCAAATCAATATCGTTTTTTCTTGGTAGTTTCAACAAAAAAGTATTTTTCTTCTTCTTTGACGGGAAACCCAGTATCTACTTGGGTGTTACGTCAAGTTGACATCTGTCAGATTCGTTCTAAATTCAACTGCAAAAATCAGTAAAATATTGCACACTTGCTTCTCCAATCTACTTTGGACATTGGCAGAATAGTTGGCATCGGCTTTGATTGCCATATATTAAAAATAGAATAAAACTGCAAAAATAAGTTCGTCCCAAGACTAATTCTATAGAGGCGGCTGCATACCTAAAACGATCCTAACTATTCAAAAACTCTAGCTTGTGAAAAACTAAATCAGAGAACGTTGCCAGCCTTAAACAATTCGGTATGTACCACTTTACTCAAGATAACCATTTACTTACCTCACATGCATTATTAAACCACTACAATTTAACTTAACATTAGAGTAATAAAGCTAAGCCACTAATTTGCAAGCCTACTTAGCAAGAAAGATATGCGTGATTTAATGTAAAATGTATGTAGGCCATCGGCTACTAACCACTTATGAAACACAAAATGCATTTCATATACACTACCGCTCAAAAGTATTTGGCCACCTGCATTTTGTGCGGCCAAAGCATTGTGAGGCCGTCATAACAACAAAGTTGGACACTTAGATGAATTTAAAACCAATAAGCGAGACCGTAGACTAAGTTGACATATTGTTTTAAGTTTACGAAATCCTAACTTAATATTATAAATGCTAAAGTGAGTTTGTTTACGCTTTCGCGCCTCAATCGTTGACATTTTGATGATTTTGGTACAGAAATAGATGGGCTCTGCAGACGGTATTAGGCATTTTGTTTTTTCGAAAATAAATATGCGGAAAGAGCGGCGGGCAAAAGCTAGTTGCTAATAAATAATTAAAATTATATTGTAGTCATTTCATTTACTAAAACTTTTACAAAATACCTTTTGCAGCCTGGCCAACCGCGCCCTGGAACGCAAAGGGCTTTAGAAGGAACACGGATGGGTTTTTAGTCAGTATGAGTCTGACACGCCCTTCCGCTCCACCCAGAGCGGAAGAAGTCATTTGATGATTGCCCATCCTTAAAAAAAATAAAGCCTTGCCAAATTCTTTTGAACAGTACTGTAAGCAGTACACTACCGTTTCGTGACTCCTAACGACATTAATACATAGAAACACACTAGCATTAGTACTACAAGTTGAAACAAGCGTGAAAACGAGCTAAGTGGTAAAACTATCTGCGCAAATTCCCATACTATTAATGAATTCATGTCGGATTCCTATATGTTAGCAACAGCTGTTGGATCGTATGAAGACTTGCACGTATCTGTTACTTATGAGAAATAATGAATCGTGAAAGCGTTTAGCTGACTTCAAGAAAGGAGGATGTTCTTAATACAACAGAATGCTTTTTTTATTAGGGTTCCGCCAGTCGACAACCCTTAGAGATTCGCCATGTCCGCCTACCCAGTGTCCGCGGTTTAGCTCAGAGACGCTTAGCACTAGACTTGGAATTTGGTATTGGTATACCAAATTTTTAATCACGACGACAAAGTGGTACAATTAAATCTTGACGTAAAGTGGCGATGTTTTTTTAACGTCTATCCCACGGTTTGGGTTTGTAGTTTGTGTCATTGGATAGACCGTTTAAAAATATAGAGGGTGTGCGAAAACCATTTTTCCATCCAAGGATGCGTTTGCGAAATATTAAGCTTTAGTCTTGTTCCCCTCCCCCCTCCCCCTCTTCCAGCTAAGCGGTTGTTTTTGGAGACGTGGAAAAATCATGGTAGTCGCATATATAACGAATTTTGAAGGAAAACTATCACAGCTAAGTACGCTTTACAAGTTAACGAGTAATTGTCGACCAACCTATAAAATGTTACAATGGTGACGTGCAACTACGGAACCCTACACTGTACGTGGCCCGACACGCACTTGGCCAGTTTTTTTTGTATGTTGGTTTATCAATATATTCTTTGCCAATGGAAACCGATTTAGAAGATTCTATTTTGAGAATTTATTTCCGTTATAATCTGAAAACAACGAATGGCACTCATAAATGATAGCAAATTACCCCGGATTGCGGAAATCGTATGTCTGTTTATTGTTTACACCGTTTTTATTAGACGCATTTACGAGTAAAATTTCTTGCTAAATAGGTTGGAAAACCTAACATTAGTAAACAATACGATCCGTTTCTCCATTAAAAATCGGACTAACGTCCAATTTAAAGTTGACAGCTGTGGTATTACACAATTTGCGTAATTGTACGTTTCTGTAAAAACGATATTCAATGTATGAGAGGTGTGGTGGTATGTAAATATAAACTAAGGGTGAACGAGAATGCCAACGGCCGACTTTACGGTTCGTTTGCTGTATTTGTACAGGAGAAATAACATTTTATTGCTGTAAATAAGCAATGGAAATAATAACAGAGCACTTTGATGTAGAATTAACGTGCTCGTTGCATTTTTAATGTTCTGTAAAGAGGGATCAGGATATAAGAGATACGTTTTAAATGTATCCCGATTGGAATGCATAAAATATGATGGCGATGGGTACGTTTGATTATAATTATGTTCGTTTATTATTTACTCATGTTATGTTTGCAGTTTCCCTTGCTTTTTCCCACGGCATAAAACCCGTGGCTTATCAAGCCATTATTTTTTCGGATAAGATACTTAATGATAGTGAAGCTTTCAATCAATGCATGAATTTTTGCTATAGGATAATCAAACTTTTCCAAAAATTAACTTCTACAAAAATATTAGCAAAAAAACCATTTTAACTCTTTTTAATTTTAGTTGAGAGAGTTACGTATTTGTGGACTTGTTTGTGTTCGTACAAGATGAGGACAACTAGGTGGTTACCATGCGAAAATCAACAGTACTTAATAAATGTATTCTCGTGCAGATTATGACAATCGATTGCGGCTAACAGATTAGCATCATTCTGGAGGGCGGAAGACAGCATTTTGTTGTTACTACAACCTATTTATGACTCTACAGGTTGCAACAATAGATATCTATTGCCAGTGTTTAAATAATCTTACATTGTTTTCTTTAACGGTAACCACGCTTATTTATAAATCGGAAATCACAAAAATATAAGAGAGTAAGTATTTACTCTCTTATATTTCCTCGCCTGGGCGTTAAGTTTTTTTTAATTATTTATTTATGTACACTCAATAATAAAAAAATAAAATTTAATACAGAGAAAAGAACACAAAGTGGATATCACTGGACCAGTGTATGTGGCTTAACTTGCGGAAGGCTAGCAGTCTCCGCTGAAATAATAATTAAATCAGAACATCTAATTATTTATTTATTTATTAAAACTTTATGCACTAGTAAAAACACTGTACAAAGGCGGACTTAATGCCTTAGGCATTTTCTACCAGTCGACCTTAGGGTGGTGCAGAGACAACATGGCAGGTGCAACTTAAAGAAAAACTAAAAATAGAGAGAAGAAAAAATATAAAAAAAACATTTAAATTTATTAATTTAAATTAATTATTATTATATACTTTAGTTTCACTGCTTGTACTTATAACCTACGTCTATACTTCTATACTAATACATTATAATGAAGTTGAGAGTTTGTTTGTTTGAACGCTCTAATCTGGAAATACCAGTCGGATTTGGAAAATTTTACATGATAGCGACATTCATGAGGAAGGGAAATAACAGGATATGCGCGAACGAAGTCGCGGGCAAAAGCTATTAATTAAATGAGTTCTATTTACAACACTCACTCTAACCAGAGTCAAGTAGTTATAAAAACTCCAAACATTTTACCTTAGCGGATCTTGAAAAAGGACTAAAGGACTTGGATAAAGAACGCATGAAAATTTTCATCATAAACCGTACTTTGTTTTACTTTCTTCAGCCAATAAACAGTACCTTAGCGACTGTAAAACTGTAAAGTTCTAACGCATTTTGTCGCGGACTTGGTGCCGGAGCCGCAATTTTCACTTTTACACATCTTATACTTCCCCGCTCTCATTTGTTTTGGTTATGGGAAAACTTTGTCTACTGAATTTTCTTAAAGAAAGTGCATACAAAAGGAGTATGATGAGTATAAGGTGAAAGTTCATCGCCTTTGTTAGAGTACAAGGAGCATTGTGTAAAGTCCTTTGTGATCACGGAACAAAAACGTCGAACAATGCTTCCTCCCCGATTGATTGATTAATTAACTTAATTCTAGTAGCTCTTCGAGATGTGTAATATTTAATGGCAGGGATTCTGTTCTGAAGTTCGATTGTTCCATTTCTGAGTACTGGCTTTGGTTGGTATTTCAATATATTAGGCGTATTGATATTTCGTTATAGGGGTCCCTGTTTGTGAATTAATAATAAGTTTGAATAGAAGGTTATATGTGAAACAGGAATGTTCCTATTCTCGACCGACTGTACAATGACAGAAATGTCAATAGAGTGACGTACTAACAATTAGTGATACTCTGTGCGGGTCTTAGGATATATGTACATTAATCTTTTTCGCCCCAATTTGTTACTATTCTCTCTATCTCTCTAGCCTTTTCTTAACTGTGTTGGAGTCGATTCTGTATGGTGTCGGACGTAAATAATAGCACCATCCCATCACTTCCCGTGGTTGTCGTAAGAGGCTATTAAGGGATTCACCAGAGAATTGGCAGCAGCATTCTCTGTGCTACCACAGTAGCTATGCACAATTGCAACCCGCCTGCTAAGCTTGGTGATTATGGAGGCCTATGTTCAACAGTGGACGCCTTTCGGCTGGTATGATGATGATGTTGTTGGAGTCGGTTTCCGGTCTAACCGGAGGTAACTATGGAGTTTCTTGTTCGTTCTTCTCCACAAGAATCTACCTTTCCGAATGGACAGTAGAGTCACTTTATTAATGTAATATTATTATTTTACTGAACTGTAAATGCTGACGTTCAAAAGTGCCGTTTAATGGCCTAATTGAAATAAACGTTTTGACTTTGACTTTGGCAGCAGAGTACCAATACTTTAGATGAAGTGCAGAGTCACTTCATCTAAAGTACCTACTAAGTACCTATCCAGTAGAACCTACTGGATTGTAAAGATCATACAGGCAGAGGCCTGTCTGACCTTTACAATCCAGTAGGTTCTCCTGCCAGGGTTGCGGAATTTGTTGGAAAAAGTCACCGCGGCCCTTTAATGCAAAGGACATTAGGAGAAACACGGATGGGTTTTATTCAGTAAGAGTCTGATACTCCCTTCTGCTCCGCCTAGAGTGGAAAGAGTCATTGATGATTTTCCATCCATAATAAAGATAACTGGGTAATACCATAGCCAAGGCAAGACTGTTGTCAGATTTCTAGTTCTTGACTAGTGTATCGTCTGTCAAAGGTCTAGAAATCAAAGACGGAACTGACAGTATTTTATTAATATTTAGAGAACTAGCTTTTGCCCGCAATTTTGTCCGCGTGGAATAGTCACTTTGGGCAGCCACTTTTTTAAAGAAAATATTTTTTTTCAAAAACGTTTGAACAAATGTATTTTTATTCATTTTTCTTAAGTGCCTAAACACAAAGGTTCATGGTTTTATCTTCAATAATTAAGAACTCTCATACAAACTTTCATTTCATATTATAAATATATTTCAACCCCTTGAAGCCAAAAGGGCTTCAAGGGGTTGAAATATATCGTCGCGACAAAAGGTAACCATTTATAATATTATAGTATGGATTTTATAATACGTTGCATGCATGCTATTGCACACCGCACCACAAACAAAAATATTCACATTTATTTCAAAGATCACACACAATAGAACATTAATCACTTCAGTGCAATATGACGCAAGCCGCGCATGCCCTAGGCAAAACTACTTAGCCTATTTCCTTCACCTGATTCTTCCACCTTGCGCAATATCATCCCAGTTGACCCACTCACACACACACACATTTATCATTCAAACTTCATAATATTTAGTCCAAACTTTCCAAAAAATAATCTTAAAACTTTACTTCTAAAGATTGCTTTATTTGATCGTCAACTGTTTCTGATCTCCATAACCATCCTTCTTTTTAAATTACCGAAAATGTGACGTCTATAACCATCACCCTAATGGCGTTTAAACGAAAAACGCCTTTTCATGAGTGCCCCATTAATAAGCTAACTAGGATAAAATATCGCACGCTTTCGGTTTCCTCTGAAAGCTTATTTATACGTATAAAAATTAATCGCATCTGACAGATAAGTCGATATGTCTATACGTCACGGCTCCTTAGGACAGAGTAGACCGCTATTTTAATTCGTTCTATCAAATAGAACGTTCGCAGGTTATAAATAAGGCAGCGGACAAACTGTCGCGACGATTCCACTGGCAATATTTCACAGCCAGCTAACGCATCGGGTGTTCGTCTTACTTGGATGTTTAAATTGTGGATAGTCGTAGATTCATTTCCCGTTTAGAATTTTGGATGGTAGATCTACGCAATAGAGTTGAAGAGAGTGGGAAAAAACTGATCAGTCATTTTTATTTACTCGTAAATATACAGGCATTCCCTATGTTAGTAATAAGTTGCTGCTGTTTAAGTAATAAGTAAAGTAGGTACATTTTTTTAGCCTTTGTGTTCAGCAGTGACTTTCACTGTATAAGCCTGCAGGAATAGCCAGGAATTTGTTTCTTGTGTGCTTCTATAATGAGGTGCGCTGATAACCTAAGGAAACTAAAACGTTCGTTTGAGTTTTTTATTATTTTCAAAAGCAAGTATTAGATTTGATACTAGATATAAAATAGGTACCTACACTACACATACCTATTTTATTATTTTGTAACAAATCAACCATTTCTTTTGGGTAGGTCTGCTATAAGATGAATTTTTTTCCTATCCAAACATCTCGATTCCTAGAAAACAACGCATCGGGACTCCTTTGATGATTCTGCTTATGAATATCGTGAGTGTACCACGTTGACAGCGTAGCGGGAAAACGCGGGAAATACGCGAGAATACGCGACCATCCGAACGAACCCGACGAAATGTTCGTACTGATTACATTTGTATACGGTTATTCTGTTCCTATTTTATTTGGAGGGAAATCGTAGCGGAAATCTGTCATCTAGATGTGATTTTGGTTGAAGAGTGATTCGATTGCGGAGTATCGGTGATTTTTCTGTGATAGGTAGTGTTTGTAGGTGAATTATTATGTCAGCCTGCTTTATCAACCTTTTCTACATGCGCCTTTGTATATAATTCTTTTGTGCGTGTTTATGTCACAAACAGCTCCTAAACGGAAGGTCAGATTTTAATGATTTTTTTAATGTGTGTCTTGTGTGAGCGATATAGCCTGGACAATTAAGATTCACAATTGTCGCGGTGTGTGAAGCTGCAATCGGAATCTAGATTTTTTTCTTACAAATTGCCAAGGGGCAGAAGAATGTCTATCAGACCGGTAGGAAATTAATTGTTTTTAAAAACAGGCTTAAAAGCTAAAATACTACAAGCGTCACCTTAGGTTATAGATCAGAATTATTTAACTATTGTTTGTTTTTATTTCTTATTTTACATCAACTTAAAAAACCCATACGCATCGTAACCACATACTAATTCGAACCCTACCAACCTACGCATTTATAAGAATCCCTACTTACTACCAACATGACCGCCAAAAAAAAACTCTCAGAGCAAATTGTCGCCGGTAACAAGATGTCGGAGATTCTGCGGTTTGAAGATAATGTTTTGTGGTCGCGATGATGGCCCGACATACAACTAGCTCAGTGGCTCCCAACCTGAAGTCCGCGGTTCACTGGACTTAAAATATGGTCCGCGAAAAGTTTAAAATTTCAAAATTGGATTGATGCACACTGATTTTCAGCTATCAGAAATGCTTTATACTTTTTAATCCAAAAAATTATAATGCAATAAGTTTTGAATATCCATAGGATATAAATATATTTTAAAGCTAACACGATTTGATTTTATTCTTGATTTCTGGTCCCGGCTAGCAACAAATAAATCAAAGTGGTCCCGGGACCATGCGCGTGCAGTAGGCTACAGTAAGGGTAGGCCAGCCCATATATATTGCCCAAAAAAAAATTTCGTCCACTTTCAAAGTGGATGAAAATTCGCATCGTGACTATCGTGATTTCAACCCTGAATAATGTGGTGAGATTTTTTTTTGGGCATTTTGTATGGGAAGGCCTACCCTTACTGTAGCCGATTGCACGCCCATGCCCGGGACAAATAAAGGTTGGGAACCACTGAACTAGGTGGAGGAAGGTGCTGTGACCTAGGAGCGATCATAGTAGTTTGACTTTGGATTATGAACGTAATTCAGGTGGATTAGGGGTTAGAATTTAATAAGGAATGTCGTGGAAAGATGAACGGTTATTAGTCAGTGTTGTATTTTGGTATCCCATAAGCAGAATGTAACGTGTAGCATGGGTTTTATGTCAAATAAGATATTTAGAAAAAAATAAGAGAAAAACCTGAAAAACCTGGCTAAATTCTAGAAGGGTAATTCAGCTTTTTGTGCAAATTGGTTCGATTTCATTTCGTAAAGTAACTTATACATTTTGTTTCTACATTTAAGTTTAAATATATTTTTAAAAGCTCTTGTCACATTTGAAAACAACTTATCAATTTAAGATAAAATATGTTTCAAAAGGCACAAGGAGATTAATTTAAAAATATTTTTTAAATTCATCTTTAGATACAAACAGTATGTATTTGTTGTTGTTGAGTTAAAAAATATATTTAACAGACATCTATATTATGAGTCAACCAACGCTCTCATAACACGAGCTACAAAACGTCAACGATTTTAAATAACCAACATAACCTTTAAAAACCATTACAAAAATAAACTGAAAAACAGCAAAACTTATTATCTGAACGTCGCCACACGTCTCGCGGTCACTTACCATTACGCTACCGTTTACAAAATGTCATACCCACAAGACGAAGTCATTCCACAGTCCTCCACGGTTATTGAAATTGAAAATATAAAATTGATATTAAAGGGTAACTTAATTCTACGTTGGCAATATGAAGCACTAGCTTCAGCCCGCGGCTTTGCCGGCATAATTAGTGTTATAATATCCCAAGGGAACTAACTAGTGAGATTTTTAAAGTATTTTGTGAGGTTATCCGATCATTGTCTATCCGTGTGCCAAGTCTAATCAAAATCTGCTCAGCGGGGAGACATAACAGACAGACAGACACACGTTCACATTTATACTCTTAGTATGAATTATGTTGAAATTGTCGTGTGGTTAATTATTTGCTGGAATTCAAACAAAATTGACTGTCGACAAAATGGCACTGATAATTGCGGCGTATCAGGAATGTGCTGGTGAAGTATTCTTTGTGCTACAATTTTATTTGTAGAGTTTTGTTTGTTCAATGCGCGAGTTAATTGAGTTATTAAGTAGCATGCATCTAAGACTTCCTTGAGTTTTAATGAAATTCTTACAAGGATTTTTCCTTAAATTAATACGCTAAATCACTGTGAGTCAAGAGACGATGAACGGTGGTTTTTAATCAAAATAAAAGATCATTTATTCAAATTTGACTGATCATCAGCACATTTTGAACGCCATAATTTATACGTATAAAGATAACTAAACGTCCACCTATCACCACTTTCTAATGAATTCTGGTTTAGTACGACAACTTCATGTAATCAAAAATAGTATTTTGACTGCTCGGTATACATACAATTCCCGCTTATGATATTTTACTAGGAACGGAACTATTGTCAAATTACTCAAATTCGTGCTTGACCAATTTTTGGTACAAACAAAGTCTGCCTAGTCTAAATAACTTAATAGCAGCTGTGTGTGCTACACGTGCTAGTCGTGTGTATAGTGGTATCTTTCAAGATTATGCTGAACCTGAAACGAATGGAATCAAGGGTTTGTTTTCCGATTAATCTCTAATACTTTACCTTTTTTTTTGTGGGTAGAAACACTCCTGTCCTTAGGCGCCCATTACGCGGGAGGTTTCTGCTGCTGTCAGTTTAACCACAGTCAAGCCTGTGATTGACGGATAACCTATCGTCTAATGCAGTGACTGATAGTTGCATGAAATTGACTGTCGAATCTGAATATTTGATAAGTCACGACTTTTAACTGAATAAGTCTGTTTTTATTATATGGAACGGGTCTTTGTCTTTTATTTTCGAATCCAGTATATCAGCCAATAATATATTTCATCAACATATTATATTTAAGATTATTTAAGTTTACGCTACTGTCGATTGAATTCCATCACTCACTATCAATCAATCGTCATTCATGACTTTTGGAATTGACTGACGTTTGCATGAGCGTGTAACCGACGCCTAACTCTCGAAGGTTTACTAACTTGCAAAGATTCACACCGCTTCTGAAATGTCTTGGTTTTCATCAAGTTTTATACCAGTTTATTAGGATGGGTCGTAATGCAAGCTCTCACTAGTGATGTACCATGGTGCATCAGTTATAATCCTACATTTTTTTCATGGGAATCATAAAATAAACACAGTAATTTACCTGTCATCAAATAAACAAAAGTAATAACAACGACTACAAACACAGTATTCTTTCATTCACTTTATACCTTTAGTTTACCTCAAAGTTACTTGGAAAATTAAACTTTCCAGCTCATTTTTTACGACGCTGTTGAATAAAATGTAACGCTAAACGCAGAGAAGCTTTTACTTGGCTAGAACAACTTTACCGTTCGTCATAAGTTTTTATTTACTCTCAAACTTACTTTTCGCTTATAAGTAAGGTAATAAAAATTCACAAGAATATGGCGTTTAGGAAATTTTTAACACAACCTGAAGGGCTGTTAAATTTTTTATGGTATTTTAAACGATATGGGCCGTCTATCTATGTATTTATCTTTCGAATCTCGCCTTTAAAATCGTTAATGGCTTATCGTGAGGCGTGTTATCTTCATCATTATCTTAGTCGTTTACTTCTAGTTACGTTATGCATCTTTTAATATACTTGTACCAAGGTAATCCTGTGTCTTACTGATGTCTTCTAGGGCTGCTATGTACATTCCTTACTGACACGATATACGTAGATATCTCTTTCTCTGCAACGGTCGGTTTCAATAACGCATCTACCTTTAACCAACTGTCAAATTAGCTACCAACAGCAGCTAAAACGTCATGTTACAAAGGCAAACGTGACATTTCTGCTACTGTTGGTAGCTAATTTGACAGTTTTGACGTTTTGGTTGGTTTTAGGTTGGTTTATTGAGACCGGCCGTGTAAGCCTATGTTTTTGTTAACCCAAAGTTTAGCTGGTAGAGAATTCTTTGTCGTATTAAGTCGCCTATTTATAGTAGTGATAGTCCATAACGTCTAAATAAATAAATAAAAGTAAAGCTTGAATACTCGCAATATTATTGAAGTAAAGACTTTCGCCGAGCGCGAGGACTGGAAGAAGAAGTGTTGGTCGGCCGGCGGCGAGATGAACGGGCGACATTGTTGCCATCGCGGGTAGAACCTGGATGAGGCTGGCACAGGTACGTGGAGATTGCAGGCACAAGAGTAGAGAGGCCTATGTTCAGCAGTGGGCGAAGTCGGGCTGTGGATGATGATGATGATGATGAAAGACTTTCATGAGAAGAAGAGATTGTTTTGAATAGCTAGCTAGGTCAATAAAACAAGCTAACAAATATTGTTTTAGTCCAATCTGTGTTTTATTTCTTCTCCCCAGAACTCTACGAGGTTAAATTTATTTCAGTGTGAATGCTAATTACCTCGGAACACATACGAAACGTGTCGTTCACAATATTATGACCTGCATATTATCATAAAGTACCCAACAGCGGGGTCTTTTTATTAATGAAACGGATAGATAATAAAATAAAATTTTATTGTGTATTATATTTTCGTAACGAGATATAAACGAATTTACTTTCTCACGACATGTAAACGACAGTCAAAATTTTATGTCAATGTAAATATTTACTGTCTCTAACAAGAAAATTCTATTTATTTTCTTGTATTAATAAAATTATTTTGTGGTCAAAGATTTTATGGCTGGAATGATTAGTTTTTTATCGCATTCGTAAACTTATTAATATTATAATTTGTGCCATCAATACAGGTTTGGGAAATGTGGGATTGTTTTAATATGCGGCTTGTATATAAATAGTTTATGTTAACCACCCGGTGCTTGTGTGAAATATGTGATAATTTGGCTGAAGACAACATTAATGCATCCCGTGAAGAATAAGTATCTGTATATCATCATAGTGATAAAAGGTTTTGGATCAGATGGTGTCTACTTTCTTATCACAAAATCTGCTCATCTTATAAGGATAATTTTTATTGTAGGATATCAATAACAGTTATAATCATTTGAATAAACTAAAGTATTACGTATTTAGGGCTGATTTTTTAATAGTCAAATACATTTTAACCCCCGAATATATATTATGGCGTTTTGACAGCTTTTGTATGGATATAATTATGTCAAACTGTCATACTTATTCTTCAGATAAAAGATATCTGTCGATTGGAAAATTGCAGTTAAAATGACAGAATAAGAGAAACTTTCCCCCGATTTCTAAAGTAAGCATTGATAAATGCTAAATGATGTTTGTTTTGAGATATTTTGAACTCAAAATTCTCAATCCAGGAACCCACCCTTTATCACAGACGAAACTAGAATCTAAAAGTTCAAGCTTAAATCATTCTGCATAAAGCAAAATCAAAACACAGCCATCACCTACAAAATAAGCTGTAAGCCTCAACCAAGATTAATTTCTCAGGCGATTTTAAATAACTCAACGCAATGTGGGATAGCGAGCGACTTTATTTTTCTTTTTTATTCCTTTAGCGTGCAATGTAAATAGCTCGCGATGCGTCCAACCGGCCAGGTGCAATTGCCTGCAATTTGTGTCAGTAAGATGGAGTCGCAATTACTATGTCTCGACAAAGAAAAATTGATTTTTCAATGTTGGTTTTAAGGTGGTCCTTGATTATTTTGTGCCAATATACGAAGAATAATTGTGTCTAGGAATCACTTAGGTGGCACTCGGAATTAACCATTGATTGGTTTATTGCTTGCTGAGTTTTTGTCGCTTTTTTGCTGCTATTAAATGTTTGTTGTGACATTTATTTGATGTTTATTGAACATGGAAAAAAACAAGTGTTTATCTATTTTATGAAAATAAGGCAGGGTGTAATTGAATGAAAAAAAAACTTATATTTTTAATTTCTTTACACCGAGTCTTTTTTTAATAATGTGGCATGAACTGGCTTTTCTGTGTCTTGTGTATTTAAAAGCTCTAGCAATTGTACGCTCCAATAAAAAGAAAGACACTATACTTAGTGACAAATGTGGAACACTCAGACATTTGGGCACACACCCAAAAACCGGCAATTGTTTTTAAGAGAAAACGGGACTACAAAATCAAAGCTCGCCCAAAACATTTGAAGTTAAAGAATGCTCATCAGATTCAAGTTCTATCGGGCCATTTAAACTTCGGCCTTTGATACCCCAAGTGCATTTCCAAAGGGTTATGCAAAGGCATTTTACATACAGGGTATCCAATATATCTTGACGCTTAAATGGCGGCGCTGCTTGCAAAGAGAAATGTCGAGGATATGTCAAACTCGGAACATTTAAATTTAGTTCCATAATTCGCCGTCTGTCAAGATATACTGGCTAGGCTGTATGGCACTTGTAATTGGATAGGCCCTTCAGACGCTCGACCGACAGATGGCATGTTCAAATTAAATTAACAAGGGTATGCGAGACCCGGAGCCTTCGAGACCCTAAGACGTTTGGGTTCTTCAATGAAGATTTTTTTGTAGCTCTTACTAGTTTTAAGTAAATTATTTCGAAGATGGTAGGCACGCCAAATGGATAAAAGAAAAATAAAACATTTTTATTTCTCGCTTTCCAGAAAAAACTTTACAAATACCGACTTGGTAAACTGCAGTGCTTGGTTAAAGTAACTGTTAAATCATCAAAACAAAAGGTATTTAAGAACATGATATAAAATATCTAAGTTACAACTATTTACTAAAGGAAGACGCATTTGCTTGAAATCGTGTGCTTTTAAAACATTGCAAACTCAAGACTTTTTCAAACCTTCACCTTAATGATCACCTTCTTGGCCTTAATCATTTCTACAACTCGACGACGAACACTGGACTCCAAAAGGAGTTGAAGTCCTTTCCATTTTTAATCCAGACGCAATAGGTACACAAACAGTTTTCTAAGCTGTATCATAGACAAGACGCTGACGCTCTTGACACTCTGCAAGACGAAGCCAAAACAAATACATCGAAATATATATTCACATGCTTGCAGATTAATTAAAAAAATATAATCCATACTAATATTATAAATGCGAAAGTAACTCTGTCCGTCTGTGTGTTACGCAATCACGCCTAAACTACTGAACCGATTTCGATCAAATTTGGTATGGAGATAATTTGAGTCCCGGGAAAAGATATAAGATGGTTTTATCCCAGAATCATCCTTTAAGGGGGTGAAAAGCGAGTTGGAAGTTTGTATAGGGAATCAATAACCGCTGAACCGATTTAGATGAAATTTGGTATGGAGATAGAGACCTTGGAGAAAGAAATAGGTTACCTTTGTTGCGAGAAAAGGGCTTAAAGGGGTTGAAATAGGGGATGATGGTTTGTATGGGAGTACGTCATGAAAAAAGATAAAACTATGAACCTTTGTATTTAGGCACTTGATAAGAAATAAATAAACATATATTCACGCGTTTTTGAAAAATTATTATGTTAAGAATAAAAATATGGCTGCCCAAAGTAACTTTTCCACGCGGACGAAGTCGCGGACAAAAGCTAGTTTATTTTATAAAATCCAAGACTTAAAAGTTGCAGTCTGTACACATGCTGCTAGCCCCTTCACACAAATGGCACGTATGATAAAAACATAGCAATTAGTCGGTACTGCGAATGCAAATTAAGTGTAGTACGAGGAATGCGCTCGCAACCATAATGGTAATATTGAGGTAAGAACGTGTTTAAAGGTTAATAAACAGGCTGCTGTGGGCAGACTACTACAAAAAGGGATCACCCAAAAGGAGTAAGTTAAAATGTACCTACACGATTGATGACACTAAGTACCCATGTACGCGACTCCAAGGTCCAAAGACGTAAGCACACCTTGAGTAGTAGTTGTAGTAGGCCCGTTACCAACCTTCGTCTTTCTGTAATTTTTTCTACTGCATGTATTTTTCCAGCTTTGCTCGCGATGTCCGCCATCGCAAAAGAAGTTTAAACGTTGAATCTGCTGGTAATACTTTGTTCTTATAAGTAGCATACTCTGGGTGTATCGTCCTCACATAATATTAAATTAATTTTTGTATACCAAATTTTGTAAATCATTATTTGAAAAGAGTAACTATGGAGTTTCTTGTCCGTTCTTCTCCATAAGAATCTACCTTTCCGAATGGACAGTAGAGTCACTTTATTAATGTAAT
>NDFZ01005458.1:959072-1029524 GCA_002192655.3 Mamestra configurata
ATACTTTGTTCTTATAAGTAGCATACTCTGGGTGTATCGTCCTCACATAATATTAAATTAATTTTTGTATACCAAATTTTGTAAATCATTATTTGAAAAGAGTAACTATGGAGTTTCTTGTCCGTTCTTCTCCATAAGAATCTACCTTTCCGAATGGACAGTAGAGTCCCTTTATTAATGTAATATTATTATTATTATTTTACTGAACTGTAAATGCTGACGTTCAAAAGTGCCGTTTAATGGCCTAATTGAAATAAACGTTTTGACTTTTTGACTTTTGACTTTTGAATACGAAACACATTGAAGATATTCCCATTGACGTATCTCATGAAACTCATGAACTTTTAACAGACAGAAATAAAAACAGTTAAATATGCAATCACACTCTTAAATCAAACTGATAAGGTTTGATTTAAGCAATGTTTTTTTTTTTAATACTAACGTTACCGTCTCCAGTCCCATGTATCTCTGTAGCAATCGGTTTGGTTATTTAGGCGTGGAAGCGTAACAAACAAACTTACTTTCGCATTTATAATATTAACCAGATTTTGCCCGCGACTTCGTACGCGTATATCCCGTTTTTTCTCGTATAGCCTATAGCCATCCTCATGAATGTGGCTATAATATACAAAAAGAATTCTATAATATACAAATATAATATACAAAAAAATCCGAGTGGCAGTTCCAGAGATGAGCTTTAATACTTATTTTGTAAAGGTAAGGATATTCATTGACTCACCGAGATAATATCGCTTTATTTACCTCTTCAGTTTTCATCCATTCCTACCACGTCTCATCATTGTTAATTAAACTGCCCTCAGTACATCATCAAGCATCGCATACCGCCTTTACGATGCAAAATGCATATTAAGATAAGTTTTACAATATTTAATTTCATACAATAAACTTTAAAACATCATTACAAAATGTTACAGTGGGCAATTCTGAAGCAGTAAACAATATGGGGCATATTATAATTGTCGGAAGAATATATATAATGTGTATATTTGGTATATATTGCGGTACTATATTAAATTAATGCAACCCATGTCGGACGTCTGAGCAATAACGTCATAAACTGGCTGTAAAAATTACAGCTGTTTATGTACCGAAGTTTTATATAAGGGTGATACAATGTAAGTATCGTGTGTGGTCCAATAGCTGCTACTCTTTTGTTTAGCCAATGAAATCGTAGTGGAGTAACGTAGGCTGTGTGCCTCCTACCTTAATTTGTATTTGTATATAGGACACAAAATGGTGGACACGAACAATTGCTATTCGTAGTGGGCAGTGCAAATTACTCGCAGGAAGATAGTCGATGGCGTCAAAAGGTTCTGGAGTTGCGACCGCGTACCGTAAGACGCAGCGTTACAAGGCTTCCCACAAAGTGGACCGATGATTTGGTGAATTCTGCAGGAATCCGCTGGGTTCGAGACGCACAGGACGGTCGACGTGGTGACACTTAAGGAAGCCCTATGTCCAACAGTGTACATCAGTCTTTCGACTGAAATGATGATGATAGTCATATTTATTTCTAACTTGTCTATAGGAATATCCCTTTAGGAAGCAACAAGAAGACAATGGATGAAGTCTACAACGGAGTGAGTCCAGAAAATACTTCTTCACGCCTTGAACATTGGTGGTAGGAAACACAGACAATAAAACACCTGAAAGACATTAGTTACAATATTCTTTCCATCTGAAAAGGTTTTGGTCACTCTCACCGACAAATAACAAGACTCCTAGGTCGGTACTGTACCTAAGCGTGCCTACTAACTAAAGCTACGAGAATTGATAGGGTCTATTTGTAGCTAAGACCACACAGCACGAACCAAAGCACACACGTCATGTTACAATTCAAAACAGAAAATATTCGCCATAAAATCTCCATACACGATTGCAAGACTTGCGATACAGTGTACCTACAATTTACATACGCTTGTATTAAATATTTATGACAATCGAAACACAATGAAAAGAAAATTAAACGAGTACAGATCGTGAATTATCAGCGTTATCTTGTCAACTATCAGATCCGATGTCGATTTATTTCATCGATGGTTCATTTGCACGGAGCTGCAGTAAATTCTCGTTTGCGGCAGCCCTGTGACACTTTTATGATAGTGTTCGATATAAAGAGGATAAAAGCCTATTTATACAACAACGGTCGACACGGAGGGCCAAATCTTCATATCGCTACTGGAATACGCTAAAAATTACAATAGATGGGACAAATGCTTTTGGTTTTCTTTTTCCTTTTTTTTTGGTCGTATCTGGATTTGTACCCGTAGTTGATGATGCAGACAAAGGAATTTTTCAACAAAAATGACACCTCCAGTCTACCGCTACCACTTCATATGGATCGACTGCCTAATTAATCAATATACACAATGATTTTGATTTTGGGGTATTTTTTTTTTTTTTTAAGGATGGGAAATCATCAAATGACTTCTTCCGCTCTGGGTGGAGCGGAAGGGCGTGTCAGACTCTTACTGACTAAAACCCATCCGTGTTCCTTCTAAAGCCCTTTGCGTTCCAGGGCCGCGGTGACTCTTTCGAACAAATTCCGCAACCCTGGCAGGCTCTGGCCCTAGCGGGCCCCGTCCTCTATGCTGACATCTCTTTGAGGCGCGCGTGAAACACAACGCGCCATCGACCCGGGCCTGGTGGTGATCGGACAGCGAGCCACCCAACGCTCGCCGTCCGCAGGCCCGCGCCTACGGTGGCCGGGGATCGCCCTGCGACTCCCGACGCCCGGGGCGTCTTCTCCTGTTGCGGCGGTTGGGACGAAGGCCTTGCCTTTCCCTCGCGCGGTCCGCCTCCTCCTTCGCTAGCATTACTGCTTCGCAGAAGGAGGTGACCGCTTCCCAAGCCTCCTCGCTCCGGACCATGGATTCAACCAGGGCCGGACGCGAGAGGTTGCCGCCGCCGATCGCCTCGACGAGGACACGGCGGTGCTCAGCCCAAGCAGGGCAGACCTCCACCGTATGCTCCACCGTGTCCTCCGGGCGATCCTCACAGTGTGGGGTATTACACGACTAATATTTATAATATTCTGATTTTGTAACATTTTATTTATTTGTTTTTACTTGTACTGTTGACAGGTTACAGCAACTTTACTTTTACGACGTGGTTTAAAATGAGTCCCAATTTTATTTTAAATTTGGGACTCATTTTAAACAATAACTCTGCATATCCCAAATATCCGCATTCCCATCAACTATATTTTCCCATGGTTAATATCAATATACAAAAATATGTCAGCAAGAATTTTTATATGAAATGTTTGTCTTTCCATCCCGTCCATAAACGGATGACTTAGAAGGAATTTCACAGAGCCCCTGGCTATAATAACAAAGTGATTTTCTTGTGGTAACAAGAACGGCCATAAATTTTAGTGTATTGATTCATGTGATTATTAATTGTGCAGTAAAATGGGTCCAGTGTATTTTTTAAGACGGCCATTAAGGGATAAATCTCGAATAGGCTGATAAAACTGCTTGTGACAATGTTGCTACATTTTAATGTCATCAATTTAAACGATGTTTTTGATTGATGTTGGTATAGGACAATTTTATTGGGTTGCTGGCTGATATGAGAACTTTATGGGGAAAAAGTAAAAGGATGAAAAGGTTTTTTTGCGAATTCCTTACTCATACTTATTTTATCTAAACATAGCTGTCTTCTGTTGTCATTACTACAAGGAGGTTATGTTTGTTTGTACATATGTTTAAAAGGTTAATTCTATGAAGGTTTTTATCAGGTGCCATTTCGAAAAATTGTTCACAGATTTAAAAGCTACGCCATGGTTGGCGCCAGATAAATTTGCAATATAGGACATTGACCATTCCCCTCTCTTAATAGGTACCCGAAAAATAAATTATGAAAGGTTGTTCATCACTAGAAAATGTAAAGAATCTCGATAGATGTAGATTCAGGACAGCTTTATTTCTTTTTTCCGGTTCTGGAATTAATAATGTCAAAAAATATAGGTGGGCCGTTAATGCAAGTTTATTTGGCGCCAACCATATCACTCAAAGTCATTGGTGGAAAATGCCGCATAAGCTAGTAAGTTATAAAAAAACCGGCCAAGTGCGAGTCGGACTCGCGCACGAAGGGTTCCGTAGCATTATCTATAAAAACGGCAAAAAATCACTTTTGTTGTCTGGGAGCTCCCTTAAACTATTAATTTATTTTATTCTGTTTTTTAGTATTTGTTGTTATATCGGCAACTGAAATACATCGTCTGTGAAAATTTCAACTATCTAACTATCACGGTTCATGAGATACAGCCTGGTGACAGACGGACAGACGGACAGCGAAATCTTAGTAATAGGGTCCCGTTTTACCCTTCGGGTACGGAACCCTAAAAAACGAAACTCAATCTTGGCAAATAACGTATGGAGACTTTCCTAACGGTAGCGATGACAGCAACATTCTATTCATACAAGCAATACTTCGTTTCGTTAACCCTTCAACAAAGCCCAATAATTAATCCACAGAAATTCCAACGTCCAAGTTACTACCAATGAACAATCAAGATATCCCCATTACACCGGGCGCACATCAACAATGCCAACGAAAGTACAGTCCATCGAATTAAATACGCTTTTAAAAAAAAAAATTTGGGCTTGTGTCACGGTACATGCTGCTTTTGTTTAAGGATTAGAAATCATCAAATGCCGGGATGGTTGGCGCTCTTTGGGGCTTACGTTCATCTGTGGACGGCAATTGGCTGAAATGATGACATGAAATTACTGAAGATTGTACATCCACTTTCCAAGAACAGGGGTGATGTGGTATCCCTTGCAAAGACTGATGTCAGATTGAATGGCTTTTGACTTCCCGTAACGACTGTCAAAGATCTGCAAATTTCAGCCGGGATCAAAAGCTTTAAGTGTTTCCCCGGTACGTAAAAATCTCGCTATGTTACGATGGTCACCCACCCACGAACCGACCTCGGCAAGCATTGCTTAACCTTGAAGATCACTTCGCGCGGCTTGATCGTTGCATAAGTTGACGAATCTATAAAATATTATTTTACATTAAATTCCTGCAAAACATTTGAGTGCAGTGCGCCACTATTTTAAGCGGACGGACTGTACACTGAGTTCACTCAATCTCCGACCTCGATTACAACATACAATGACACATTCAGAAGCACCTCGTACATTGATTATTTTCTTAGAAAAAAGGTGCGTAACTACCATAATTGAGCGGTAATGCAATTTCGCCAGTAGCAACATCTCAGCTCATGAACGAACTGCCAATCAACTTTGATGAATGGTCGCTTAACGAATTTGTTGTAATCTTAATTGTGGTTTCTTGTTAGTGATTTCATGTAGGGTTGCGTGTGCGAACGGCTTTATTATTTTAAATGTTTCTGGAATTTTGAGATTGTTTGTAATTAGTTCTTTGAATAACAAATGAAGACAAAGATTGTTTGCATTGGAGATGACTTTTTTTAAAGATCAAATCGTTGCTTATTTAAGGACATTCTGCTTCTGCGAAACTTTCTGTGCTTTTAAGTACACTGTAAATCGAATTTGTACTAAGAGACTTAATTGCATATAAAGCTGCAACAAAAGATACATTTTCTAAAATACAAAATAATAATTAACTACTTATGTGTTTAATTTTAAGTTTGATTGTTTTACTAATACATGTACACCACCGCAGACTATCCCCTTTTACTTTAAGTTCTTTCAGGCCATACAAATTTTTAGTAAAATTTAGTACCTAGATATCGGTATCAACAATAAGACCAAAGCTGTACCCATATAATTAAGTTTGTGTATCTACATATGTATTTATAGTGTAGATAAAAATATATTCTACATAACTATCAACTTATAAGTGCCAACCCTACCACTTAACCTATGTGCACTTATAGAAAGAGATCATTGACACTTAATACCAATTAAAATCTCAAACCTACAAAAGAGACAAGAGAACACAATTGCACTCGAATGTAGTTATCATAGGAAATGATTTATTAAATAACTGTACAGCAAGTGTGAAAAGAAATGCTTGCTACTTGGTTCGCACAAAAGATTTTATAATTGAGTGAAACTGCTTACTTGCTGAATTTGTGGGCTTGTATAGTCAGCACCTTTTCTTGATTTAGTTAAGCGAACTGATACTTTTTAAGTGCACACACTTTATTGTTATACTAGCTGACCCGCGCAAATTCTTCTACGTCACATTTTTCATTAATTCTCCGCTCTTATTGGTGATGTAATATAGCCTATAAACATAAAATGATTGAAAAGAGTGTCCGTGGAGTTTCTTGCACTTTCTTCTCCATAGAGATCTACGCTTTGGAACGTGCAAATAGCTTCATGTTTTTAACGGACTGACTTTGACAATTCAAAAGTACCTGATAATGGTTTATTTGAAATAAATGCTTTGACTTTGACTTTATAGCCTTGCTCGATAAATGGGCTATCCATTATTAAAATGTTTTTTCAATACGAACCAGCAGTTCCTGGGATTAGCGCGTTCAACCAAACAACCAAACCCTTCAGCTTTATTAGTATAGACAGATAGAAGTAAGATTTATTTAGTTTCATGCAAAGTGGTAAACAATTAAACAAGTACTACAACTGCAAATCTAAACCATGTAAAAATTGAGATTTTGGAACTTCTATCTATCTAATTAGCCTGTTAAGTCCCATGGCTGGGCAACGTCTTCCGTCTCCCTTTTCCACATCCGTCTTGCCTCTACCGTTACCGGCCAGTCATTCCGATAAGATTCAAATTTATCTTTTCAACTTCGTCCCCACCGACCCACGAAACCCACTAAGTGGAACTGCTGGGCAACTTTTACAACAGTTTGAATGGTCAAATCCCATCAACATTCGAAGTGTAATAATAGTGCGTTGCAGCAATCTAGGTCTCACTTCAGGCTCTGTCGGCTGTTATTAAATAATTGAATTATTATTATTACTTTAGGTGGTATGTTTTTTTTCTCAGCTCTTTGGCTGGTTTCGACCATGGGTCAAGCCAAGTAAATAAAGCATGTGGTCAAGCAGTAATGTGTTGTGTGATGGGGTCCTACTTCGTTCTCTTCTATCTGCATGAATTTCCTAAACATCCTATATGTATCTAGAATCGCAGCCTTTTGCAGTGTCATGTAGAGGGTTTCTTTAAGGTCTAATAATTTTAAACTATCGAAATGATTTTGGAATAACGCCTGTGGTGGAAAGTACTATTGGAAGTACATACCTATACCATTTCTTGTTGCCAGATTCTAATAACTTCATCTTTGAGTTCTGAGTATTTACTTATTTTTTCAGTGATTGTAATTATTATTCCGTTTATTCGTTTTCTTAAAATTATTTTTTACATTTTTAAATATTTCTTAAAAATACAAAAACAAAAAAAAACATTTAAAAATATAAAAAATAGTAGCCCACCGGTATCGGGAACAAGGTCCATGATTGTCATTATTATTATTATGAATAAGTGAATACTGCATTACATATTTATTTAAGTTAATTTTGAAAGCTGCGCCTAACCCTGTGCAGTGCTTGAACTCCCTAGAAAAAAGCTGGTCTCTAGTATGTGTGTAGCAGGAAATTACGAGCCATTTGCCCGTTCCTCAAAGTATTCCCATACCAACAAGGAAAGCCTGACCCACCTGTTCCTTAAGCATAAAATTATTCATCGAATCATTACACAAAAATACCGTTTACGGAGTCAACAATTACTCGTGGAATATTTCCTACATTAATTCTTTATCGAGCCATTCCGCTAATAAGTATAATGCAGTTGCATGTCTCAGTTGATCGCCTGCATCTGTTATCTTCGTTCCCCTTAATCGTCAGTTTCCGAAGGCTTGCAAAACAAACATACGGACAGTAATGATCCTCCAAGGAGGCCGAGTAATATCTGTAGCGAGTGATGCGCCTTTAATGTTGATGTTATCGGTTGTGCAATTACTATCGATGTCAGTCTGTTGTAAATAGTAGATGTGTTTGGTATTTCAATGTAACGTCAATTGCAGTATCGAATTGGTTTTCCTAAATATTACTAAATGATTAGCGTTAAATAGATAAATTACTGCAATTAATTACTATAGAAATATGACAGTCTGTCAAACCTTGCTAATTTGATTGTCATGTTCGAATTCGTCAACATTCAAAACAATTTTAGGTCAAATCAATGTTATGTTAATCATTTCCCCAATATTATAGACAACTCTCTGCTTAGAATTAATGGATATTGATAACAATATATGGGTTGATGAATAACGACCATTGATGGTATCGCAATTTTCGATTCCATCGTATCTTTATCGATAAGTCTATCGATATTGAAGTACACTAGTCACAAGACAGACGCCCAGAAAGGATTTTTTACCTGTATAAAGTAGTGGAGATGTTATTTGTATTAATTAAAATGTAAATCTAGACACGAGTTTAATTTAGTGAGGCGGCAAAATGCTTTTAGGTTGTCAGTGTACGTTTATTGAAATTTAATTGCAGTCAGATCCAGTGGTTTGTTTTTGTCTTAAGTCGTAAACAATTTATGTTTACCAGTTGTGATCTGCTTTTTTATTTAATCTCATGTGAATTAATTACATAGCGAAAACACGGGTCATTTAAGAGGATAAACCGTTGTTCGTATGCAGCAGCATTCTCTGTAGTGTAGCAGCTATTTGGATACCTAGAATAGAAATGATAAACTTTTGCCATCTATGAAACAGTTGAAAGAATATTAATCAAAAGTAGAATAATCGTCATCTGTTTTCTATAGGTACAATTCCGTGCAGCTCGGCCGATCGCCGCCGTCGCGCGCGGTCTATTGCGTGCGGCTGTCGCGTGCGGCTTATGCGCGCGATCTATCGCGTGCGGCTGTCGCGCGCGATCTATCGCGTGCGGCTGTCGCGCGCGGCTTATGCGACAATAGTCAGAGTATGAAAATGTACCTATGGCACCGCTTCCGAAGTCGGCACCGCTCCCGAAGTCGCCATACATTCTCATACACTGACTATTGTCGCACGCGATAGATCGCGCGCGGCTGCGATCGGCCGCGATGCAAGGAATTGTACCTTAATTACGTACAACACCATCAACTTACCATAGGGGGATAGGTCATCTTCCAGTCTAATCGGATGCAGCTGAGTACCAGTATTTTCCATTGAGCAACTGTCTGTCTGACCTCCACACTCAAACTGGGTAACATGATTAACTCCTTGGCAAGACTGGTGTCAGGTTTTCTTGCTTTGGACTAACTTAACAACTGTCAAAGACGCACAAATGACAGCCGGGACCAATGTGCTCTCAGAGGTGCGGAGGAGCCTCATTCGACAAGCGGTGCTTAACTTTGAAGATCGATACATACTGCTGTTAATGTTTAGCGATATGACAAACCTTTCGAAAGTTTCGCTGTCTATACTATTTTATGTACTGCGACATTTTCATAACATTTTTAGGGTTTCGTACCTCAGTCGGCAAAAACGGAACCCTTATAGGATCACTTTTCTGTCCCAGTGTCTGTCCGTCAAAACCCTTTTTCTCAAGAACGTGTGGAGAAACCAAGCTGAAATTAATATCAAAACTCGAGTCTGCTACCCCTTCGAGCAATAAAAAAAACAAACTTCTTACTCAACGGAATCAAAATATGAGGCCATTTACACTCCGTTTATGGCGCATGTTTTGACGCTCGCAAGGAAATTAAAACCTATAGGGTACCTACTTCCCGTTGACCTAGAGTGAAATTTGGCAGAAGATAGATCTTACAGTACAAGTACTTCCTGTACTTGTACTGTAAGATCTATCTTAAAGTCAGAAAATAGGAAATTAAGATTGTAGTCAAACTTATATTTTCGGTTGAAGAATTGACCGTGACGTATGTACATATGGGAGAACATTTTTTCAACAACAAAGTACGTCCTTATGTCCTTCAATCTTACTTACCTGCTATATATATGTTTGTCAGAGTTATGAGATTGCTTTCATAGTTCATAAATGTCCGTAGGTAAAGTATACTCTGAAAAAATCAAGACTCGATCAGAACCCTCGGTGCCCGAGTCTGATTCGCACTTGTCTGATTTTTTGAAGTGAAAACTTCTTAAGCGGCGTTGTGCACTTTTTGGGATGGGTAAAAAATGTTAAACTCGCGTCAGGACGCGTGACCTGATCGAAAGTTTGTAAGACGAAGGGAAAGTGTTAAATTTTTAATGTAATATAAAATGTCATGTTTGTGTACCATAGCGCAATAAATGAATATTGTATTTTACTACATAAATTATAGTACTTTTATACTGATAATTAAAGCAATTCGTGCGAAATTATTCCCTAACCATTCCAAAATATCAAAAATTCACAACGTTAATGTTCAAGTTTTCACTACTGCCGCACAACGGGTTGCACTCCCGGAGTGCAACCCGTTGTTTTTTTTTTACACAATTTGTCTTCGCCTAGAAGACATGCAGGTGGATGGTGTCTATTCTAATACAGTCTTCTACATGCCACTTTGACCACCCAGAACACATAACACTCGACTTGCATTATCGATAACTACATGGTAGAGTAAATAATTATGGATAAACTATAATTACTCATTAGTAAATAATATTGCAGATGATAAAGCGGATGTTTGTAACAGATACCTTTTTTTTTTTTTTTAAGGATGTTAAATCATCAAATGACTTCTTCCGCTCTGGGTGGAGCGGAAGGGCGTGTCAGACTCTTACTGACTAAAACCCATCCGTGTTCCTTCTAAAGCCCTTTGCGTTCCAGGGCCGCGGTGACTCTTTCGAACAAATTCCGCAACCCTGGCAGGCTCTGGCCCTAGCGGGCCCCGTCTTCTATGCTGACATCTCTTTGAGGCGCGCGTGAAACACACCGCGCCATCGACCCGGGCCTGGTGGTGATCGGACAGCGAACCACCCAACGCTCGCCGTCCGCAGGCCCGCATGACAGATACCTAGGTATTTTAACTTGTGGTTTAATAGCTCTGGTTTGCGATTTGTTCCGAATGTAAAATTACGAATTGATATTAAATCTTCCTTTTTTTCGATTGGAGAAACTTATTAGATCTTTAAGGCTTCTATAATGAATTTTAGCATGACTTACAGATTTCGATTACTTAAGTTCTCGAATCCTCAATTCACCGAAAGTAATTCTGAACTTTGTAGCACAAGTGTTAAGGTAGAAAGTAGCGTAAAGTTATTAAATCAACATTAATAATAGCTTGGCTGAGCTTAGCGCTCAATTGAAACTTAGTGAATTATTACGCACGATAATAATCTCCATAAATAATTATGAGGACAGGTGTTCAAAACTCATGAAGATTGCATTTTTTTCAATTGGTTTTAATAATCTGTTGCATCTTGATCGAGTCGTATTCTTCGACTTTGTAGCGCATTGTGTGTCGGAATGGGATTAAATAATAAATGAACAAGTTAATACGAAATAAACACTTTATTCTTGTTTGGATCTTTGTTCACGCAGTTGTTGTAACCTGTGATGCGACTGTATAAACATCTCACCTTAGCTTTGGTGAAGTAAACTTGAAGTCAGCTGTTAACCCATCCCATACAAACGGGAGGTAATAAAATTCTCTTAGATTTTTACCCCTAAGGGTGAAATGTACACGAAGTGAACTCTCAATCCATCCCATCGAGATGAAACTACATTTCGCTTCAGCTCACTCCACCTGAATTTTCACGGTGTCTGTGTTTACAGAGTAGCTGCAGAATCCGGCTGGCCGAGTAACCGGCAGGCTACAAGCCACTTCGATATCTCTTTCTCTTCAAAATCCACTCTTACGAACTGCGTCAAATTAGCAGATTACCAGGTTACCAGTAGGAGCCACATTACCAGTTTGACCACAAACTCAGCGTTCCTAACCTTCTAGGTACCTAATATACAATGAGGCATTAAAAAAAAAAAGATTTTTCATAATAAATTCATAATTCTTTATTGTACACCAAAACATCTTATATTATAAAAACAGTAATAATTAAGTTCATGTACAAAGGCGAGTTTAACTCAAAGTTGAGTTTTCTCCCAGTAAACCTTTGAGTGATAGAGAGATCAGCATTGAGGGTATTTGTACACGGGCACGTGTACAAATAATAAAATAATATACCTACATACATAAATTCACATTTACATTTCTGTTTTTTTTTCAGGTTTAACTTCTACCTTTGAATAAAACCTGGCCACCTACTGGACATAAATATATGTCTATGTATGTATACTGGACATAGCTTGAACCCTAAAGCAATTTGTGCCCTGGAGAAACAGTACGCCATCGACTACAGAAGAAGAAGAAAGATACACAAAAAACAACAATCTGCAAATGTCTCTAAATACCCATCGGTGATTGGATGTCGTAAGCCATATAATCATCAGCCCTATTTACGAGAGGTCGGTAAGAAGGCAGATATACTCTAGAATTATTTTTAAATACTCGAAAGTAAATTAAAAAAAAACAACAGTCGTAACGAAAGGATTCATTTCACATCATAAACTTTATCCAAACAATAAAGTTTATAACATTTTAAATGACAATAAATTGTTAAATTTAGATAACATTTAAGATTGCACTCCCATATAAATCGCAATTCGTTAACAGTTACACGTGATGTTTTAGCGTGATGAACTTGTTTTTTCTTGCGGTTTTGCTTACTCTGTTAAATGTATTTTCGTTGTATTTTTCCATAGCTAAGTTTAGTTTGTCCGTTTTCTTTAAAATTTGACCAATTAATAGCTATCGGGCCTTGCTTCTCTTATACACCTATTGCTTGTAATTTGTACGTTTTACTATTTTAGGTCACATCCAATACTTGGTTTCAGACATCTGAAACTGACAACTGTTGGCAAGAAGACTTGGTTACTAGGACTCTCTGGTAGAGTGACTTAGTCAAAGATGAGCATGACCTTTACCGGCTAAGAAACAACTTCCGTCTCCGAGGAATCAAGAGTCAAAGTCAAAGATTTATTCTCAGATAAATATGGTTATAAAAGTTCTTATTATGTTATATATATTAGCTTAACATATTCAATCATAATATAGTGACATGCAAATTTTTGGTATAGATACAATTCAATCATTTAGATTTAATCTCAAGGAACTCTTTTATATTATAGAAGGGATTCTCAATTAACCACCTGTGTAAAGCCCCCGAAGCGGACCATTGGAAGTTCTTTAATTTGCCTAGGAATCTTGTTATATATCTGTTATATATCTTGTTATATATACACAAAGGATAGCAGCTTCGCCTATAAAGTTCCGATTTTATTCAGGAGTAATAATTAGTCTATTAGGTTATCTAGTTTTGAACTCACATTTATCTCCCAGTTTTTCAAACATGCGATACCAGTTAATGAGAGTATTCTAAGTTTCCTAATCAGTGGTTTACAGGATGTTAGTGGGTCTACATTACAAATCGCCACAAGGACCCAAAGTCTCCTACTTAATACCGTCAACTACTCTATTTTTTCTATGGGTTCTATCTTGTACAATGTGGATAGCATCGCAGCCTATGGTATCTAGCGTTGAACGTATTTGATCAACGTAACCTCCTGCCTCTGGGTCTACTCCCATCTACTTTGTGTTCTCAACCCGACTCATTCAATGAAGCTTTAAAAAGTTTTTAAAACCAACAAAATAAAGGGGTTAGGTTCTGGAGACACTTACAAACAAACTTCAAAAACATCGCACTTTTTATGTTTAGGTCTCATTTTAATCTGACACTGATAGTATTCTTATTTTATCGCTATACGGCCACTATATACCGGTGGCTAAAACAATTCGCATTAATATAAACCCTTATAAAACATAATAAAGCAGAGTTAAATTTTATTCTTTTTACGTTACCTTTAAATCATTTCAGCAGAATAAAATCTGGTCGAACGATTTAATTAATATATTGCAGTCATTGACTTTTATCGACATTTTTCTGACCTTACTCTTTGTTACTTTAGGTCGGTGGACTACTTTTTCTGCTTCCATTCCGACCTGTCTACCGTCACGCGATCACTGGCTCCCTTTTATTTCATTATTCTTTACACAACCCATCCCATCTTTTCTTTGACATCCCTGTCCATCTCCATCTGAAATTTTATAAAAGGTTTAAATTCAACTTTAATAGTTTCAGTATTTTTGGATCATAGTTTTCTTAAAAACTATTATCCAAAAATTGTGGTATTTGACACCAATACTCAACTTTTTGGCATATTGAAATTTCATGACAATTTCTTCTATGCTGGGAGTGTTCTGCCTACCACCTAATAATTCCTTTCACATTTGCAGCAAACCTCGCCGAATAAACCATTATTATTTATTAGACAAAGTATACTATCGTCGCTCCTAAATGTTTTCAAATCAATCCTGTTGAAATCGTTAAGTAACTGCGATAATTATCGTGAAGAAACTAGAAGCTTAGCAGACAAGTAGCCCTATAAAATTCAGGCAATTACAGCATCAGTCCGCAAAAACCACGAAGAAAACATAAATCTATCAAATAAATACATCGATAGTGCCCCAATATATCGTCCTCTAGTCTATTTGTCTTCACATTTAATAGAATAAGGGTTAGTAAGAGGCATCGCGTCACATTTCAGTGATGGTGATAATTCTTCATTGGTTCGCAGTAAATAACGTTCCCCTTTAGCGTGGTACGTCGGTTAATTTTAATTGGATCCGAGTAAAACCCACTATTGCCACTAAATGCTTTATTGCTAATTGATCTGGAGCTCAACGGGAATGGGAAATTGTATGTTGATCAGTATTTAAAGTGAATTTGGTATACAGTTTCAAAGATGCTTAATTGAAAATTGTTTTTCATGGACACATAAGAGTTTCCCGACGAGACTGCGCTGATTACAGCAGGTTGAAAAAAAACTGAGCAGATGATGATGAATTAGAGTTTTGTTCGATTTGATGTCTTACAAAACGTTTATGTTTGAGCTCTCATGCTAAAAGACAAATTTTGAAACTCAATTTTATAAAGGTGTTAAATTGATAATAAAATTAGTGCCCACTATTATCAACAATTTTATAAAGGTGATAAAATTGATAACAAAATTAGTACCCACTATTATGAACAATTTTATGGAGATGATAAAATTGATAATAAAATTAGTACCCACTATTATCAACAATTTTATAATGGTGATAAAAATTTGCAATAAAATATAGTACCTACCTACTATTATCAAATTCTGTACCTAAAGCCTTAGATAATTTGATGGTTCCTTCATTCGTTAAAGTAGTTGATGGGACTTTTATTTATATTACTCTAAAACTTTATCTACCGATCGAAGCGTTGATTGTCAATGACCAGAATAATAGCGCATGAGCATTTACGGATACCATCAAATCAGCAGTAAAATCTTAATACACGTCCATCAGCTATCAAGATACATGTAGGTCTTTGGAAGGTTATTGAGTCGCGAAAGTAGCATCTTAATTACACCGAGGATAGATAGTATCCCATAGAATTATCACATAAATCAAGCAAGTCAATGATTAATACGATATGGACGATGAGAGTCTGGCCACTAGTACGTCGTTATAACGGTTGAGCGTAATTAAATTGAGCTTCCGTATACAGTCCGCGACGGGTCCAGTAATGGAGGATTACTACGCTCAACTGCTAAGCGGCACGGCCCGCAAGATTGAGGTTTAGACATCAACAATATAATCTTTTGAAGCGATTCTGTGCTGATGAGAACTGAGAATACATTGTAAAATGTAATCATGTGTCGGATATAACAAACTCCTCTGATAAAATTTATCGATCATAATTCAGACTAGGATCTGACTTCGGGGCCCGCAGGGGCCAGTGCCTGCCAGGGTTGCGAATTTGTTCGAAAGAGTCACCGCGGCCCTGGAACGCAAAGGGCATTAGGAGGAACACGGGTAGGTTTTCGTCAGTACGATTCTGACACTCCCTTCCGTACGGTTGTGGAAGGAGTCATATGATGATCATCTTTAGCCTGAACTGAAGTTTCAAGAATGGAGTTGCAAAAACAAATTTTTATGTTACGTTATTTTAGTACCTACACGGTAACAAGCTTAGAAACGTGAGGGCGTTCAATAATAATTTCTATTAATAGCTTGAGCTTTCGAAATAAGCTAGAAAAACTGTTCAGACTTTTCGTGCAACTAATCGTTTTCTAGTTGAACGTGTTACAAAGTTGCAATGTTAGTAGTTTGTAAATAACATGCGATAATTTTCTACACAAAAATTACTATGCAAACTATTTTATAAGTGCGTTTGCACGGGTAATAAAAATTGTGTTCTCTTAAATATTTTAAGTTACAGATTTCTTTATAATAAAAATCAAAACCATGCAGATTATTGTATACCTATCCTAACTAGCTAATCTACAGTAATATTAGCATTTTTGAGTGTGTGTATGTTTGTAATGAATAAACTCAAAAACTACTGAACCGATTTGAATAATTCTTTCAGCAATGGATAGCTACATTATCAGCGAGTATCATAGGCTATATTTTATCTCCGTATTCTCACTCGAACGGGAACTACGCAGGTGAAACCGCGTGACGTCCGCTAGTATTGTATAAACTTACCTAAGTTCTTAAAACTTAACTGACAAATGTGTTGCTGAGGAGTTTGTTGCGCCAATCTTTCTTTCCAACTAAAACAATAAAAAGTGGTGAAGGGTGGGGTGGGTCTTTATGTAAAACTTAATCGTTCAAAAACGTTTTCAGTCAATTTATGATTTTGATTAAACATTTGAGAACAACATATATAATTCCGTCATCTTCTTTAATGCTAACAGGAAAAAAACATTATTTCATTCCCTACTGATACACGACCTTAAAAAAAGCCAATATCATTACAAAGTAACATGCTGTAGCAATCAATAAATCAACAAAATCCAAAGATTGCCTTCATTAAAGTAATTATCTTTGAGTAACCAAAGTAAACGTACATCAGGTTCGTAAAGTATACCTCGATACAAAATTACTGTAAAACTTGTACAGTCAACAAAGCTATTTGCAATACAGGCAAAAATATTATTTTTTCCACTGCCCTGCCAGTATTAATTTCTAATGTGTGCATAACTTTTTAAGCTTATCACATACTTACGAGTGTGGTGTAGAATAATTGTCTACTCAGCACACTCGCAACATTGTTTAAAAGTAGTTGCAAGTTAGCTGCCTTTTTTTTAAGCATGGGAAATCATCAAATGACTTCTTCCGCTCTGGGAGGAGCGGAAGGGCGGGTCAGACTCTTACTGACTAAAACCCATCCGTGTTCCTTTTAAAGCCCTTTGCGTTCCAGGGCCGCGGTGACTCTTTCGAACAACTTCCGACTTCCTTAACCCTGGCAGAAGTTAGCTGCCTGCATACCAAATAGCTTAGTTGAGTGTACCTCTATTAACAACGGATTCAAACACTTCCTGAAATTAAAACTTTGTGTAATGATGCCGCCGTCAGATGAATCATTATTCTATAATTATACTATCAAATAATATGAGAATATTGTAATGGCTGTAATTTTAAATACAGTTAAGCGTTATTGATTTTGCTTTGCCAGTGCTGCATGATGAGTTTTGGGTTATTTATTTTTTATTTTATCTAGCTAATTGCAGTTTCTTGCAAATGGAAACAGCTAAATACTCTCTTCGACAAAAATAATCGCCTTTGAAAGTTTCAGTACCTGGTGATAGTCGCAGGTAGCCAATAGATGCGAGATGTACAGGACTGGTTGTTGTGGCGACAGTTGGGGGAGGCATATGTCTAGCAATGGACGTCTTTCAGCTGATATGATGAAGATGAAGTTTCAGGATATGAAGACCACCTGTTAAAGTCCATTACTACCTGAAAGCATCTCAAACTAACCAATAACATTCTTAACTTGATTTGATGAATTTGATATTCATTTATTTCTTCCACCAATAAGCCACTTTAAGAAAAATTGTTTTAAAATCATTTTCATTGTCAAGAAAATTATTTCACTAATTCTTCAAAGTACTCATTAGTCAGCTGAGGTATGTACGAACACATTTAACGAAACTCAGACCACACCGTTAATTGTTATGTGAAGATCTTAAATCTCAGTAACGTTTGAGTCGACATATTTCACTCATAATACTTAAATTATTAAAATAGACGCAGAAATGTCTAAAGAACGTGACTCCAAGTTAAATATGCTGAACATTAAGATTCCAACTTAGACTGAGATGATATCAACACGAATAACTTGAATAAACGTAGAATAAAGTACGTTTTATTATATTTGATCATTATAATGAAGCAGCAAAAAGAGCTTGGGAAATGTATGCTATGAGAATTGACGTGTTTGATAACCATTTCAACGAAAAGGTATTTTATTATTACGCGCCTATCAAATTATATTATGTTATTTCAATGCAAACCCAGTTGCATGGAAATGGCGGGGCTTTGTAAATAAAATAATAAATTCTTGATTGATAGTTATACCGATGTCTGTTAATTATATGCCCTGGCTCCTGAGCTAGTTATATTCATCATGAACTGGTGCATTCACCCTTGATTTAAGATTCTATTTATAGTCTTTAGCAAAAAAATATGTAGACGTTTATTAAATTAGGACCTGCAACTTGTTGAACTTTGAAATTGCTACCAAATACTAGCTGGCATTTCATAGATTTTAGAAAAAAAAACATTACTACATAAAATGTCTTTATAGAACTTGCTTAAATTGTAAGTGAAGATATTAACCTACGTCTCTTAATGGTTAGTTAATAACTACGTGAATGTTTGCAGTAACACAACCTATAAAATAGTTTATTCATAATACTTAAAACAGATAAACCCGCAAAACAATGCAGCAGCGTACCAACGATTGACAAACTGAATTTTTCATGCTTTGTAAAATATACAACAAACAAAACTATAAAATAAATCTCAGTTATGGTCGCCATACTTTACGATAAACTTGATCTAAATTCAAGAACATCCGTTAACAGGTATATGCTGCCTATGTTTGTAATGAATAGTTTTCGCAGTACGCATGCGCTGGCGTTAAGCGACTCGACCATGGTGGTCCCACTGCAAAGCACGTTTGTTGTATTTCACGATGTTAATTTTAAAATTAGCGTCGGCAAACATATCCTGCAAATTGTTTGCTTTTCTTTACCGACAGACCGATGCTAATGACTAAAGTTGAATCCTACTGCTCAATGAGAACTATAACAACAAGACCATTAAGTATAAACGTCTTGTTTAAAATGGTTTCTTGCTTCTCATTAACGAATTTTTCATTTTCAACCGCTTCCCATATTCAATATGGAAATATTTGTTCCAGTAGCGGACCACACAAGGGCGAAATTGGTAGCCCGCCGCATCTCATTTTGCATATTTTCTGCATTACTGAGCAAAAGTCTTTTGTCAATATTGTCTCCTCGAGTCATTGAGTAAATGACGGAGTTTGTATACTAAATATACAAAATGTAAATTAAGCTCGCTATGTTGTTTTCTTGCTTTGTTTGTTTAATATCTCAATATCCTTTAATATTGCACGAGAGTATAAAGTTTCAGTTTTATTATGCTCGATGTCAAAGATTTTAATGGCGTTGACTATAAATTTCTTTCTAGCACGTAATAGAGTTTCTTGCGAACAATATCAGCACAGTAGACGGAAGGTTTAATATGTTTTTATTCCTCTTTTACCGTCCTTGCTAACATCTTTATTCGATTCTGAGGTCTTGGCTCTGAATGTACAAATTGTAATGCAAATCTGCGCATTCTTATAGACTGCCACTTTTGCAACAAATTGCTTTGCTGATATTGCATAGAAATATAATAAAGTCTTGAAAATGGATTCTTCATTCTATTTGCCGAAAGTTGAAGTAAAATGCGCATCAACATTAAAGGTTGACGGAACCGTTACGCGGAGACAAGGCAGCCGGACGGCTGAGAACTCAACAAAAGCTTTTTAATATCAGCACACACCCCGAGGCAGGAAGGGGTTATTTACATAAAAGCCACGTAGTTATTTAAGAACAATCCGGTATATACGTGTGTATACGAGCAAGACACGAATATTGTTATGCTAACTGGCTTCGTTAGTTTGTTCCTGGGAATTGTTTCGCTTTGTTGAAAGAGTCGTCGGTACGTGAGCTCGGATTTGCACCGTGATCTCTGTAACTGAGTTTGTGTACCAACTAATTTGCTTGAATTTAATTAAGATTGTATGAAAACGGATAAGTTCGAGAGTTATGGACAGTATTATATTGCAGGCTGTTTGTTTTGATTCGGACAACGCACAAAATCTTTATAGCTCTAGACGTATTTCTATGTAGGTATTGGGATTCATACCTACTTTATTCAGTATAAAATCAATTTAGACAGTTCTTAGTTGACGGAAACGATGAAATGTATATCTTGCTTTATATCATTATCCAAAATGATAACGCAAAAGACTCCAACACAAAGTGGGAAGCACTTTCTATAACTGCATCAGTTCTAAGCAATGGACAGACTGCCAGCTGACGGTTTTCCAAAACCCATTGAAGTTAATGCTAGGCAGTGTTGTCTACATGATTACATGCCGACTGCTACACACGCTCCAGACGTTTGCAAATTGCCCCTTGCCTCCTTTGCTAGATGGTTATTCCGTCATTGATGGCTCGCAGGCGATCGTAGTATCGAATCAGAATGTGTTACGCGTGACTGCTAATATTTTGAATGTCAATTCCAATTTCAGACTAGCTTGGAGTTGAGTGTCGTTAGAAATGAGGGGTTGTGGTGATATTGTGGTGCCCTGGTTTGTGTTGGACGATTGGCAGATAGTTGCTACGTCGTATCGGATAGTAATGTAGAGTTCAATGGCATCTGTTCAAATATGGCGCATTTTATTGTTTAAAATTTGCTCACTGTGATTTTTGTTAGTTAAAATTAAATGGAATGAAAATTATCAGAACTTACTAAAATTTGTATGAAAAAAAGTATATTTTGATTTTTTTACGTAGTACCGTAGTGCCAACTTGAAAATTCAAACAAACCACACAAAACACAATCAAACGAGCAAACACCTAAACCTCCTTAAGATCTAACAAAACAAATACATAAGTAACTGCAACTAAATAATAACATTCAACTCTTCGCCAGTACTTCGCAGTCTGCACGTTATAAAGTGGGCTCTTCGCCCGCAGTTTGTGTGTTGTCCGTCATTGCAGGTAATTGCGTTGAAAGCCTCTCGTTTGTTGAACGATGACGTTTTGATTTATTTGTAGCGTGATGGGTAACTTCGTGTGCTTTCTATTGTAGGGGGAGGTTTGTAACGGGAATGGAAATGTCGTGGCTTAGCATCAGCTTTGAAGGTCGCTGTAAGCTAGGGGCTTGTTAGGACTTCCTTTCTCTTGGATTGAATATAAGAATTACAAGGCTGCGTGCAATTCTGAAGTGTCCGTATATCACAGGAGATGCCCTTAGCCTTGCCTTAACATTCGCTTAGTTTTGTTTAGTCTGGCTAGAGGCTATAATTAATTAAGGCTTCCATAGAAAAGTTTTGTTAAGCAAACGGGAAGCAACTGAAAAAACATGTAACTTTGAAGTGCATTTCAAGCTTTTATTTAGCGTGGCTAAAACATTGGGTTGGTTATAAAAAGTATACCTTCCGTTCGGTGAATCTAGTCCACTTAGCAAGGCTGCTATGACTAGATACGCCGTACGGAAGGTGTACTTTTTTAATGCCTTGTTTGAAATATTTGCCAATGTAAGGCCTACCAATATTGGTACAACATTTCAACCAAGTCATGATTACTCGTTTTGACTCCGTTGAAGAAGAGTTCTTCCCAGAAATACAACATCACTGTGTAACTAAGATCAGTAGGCCAGACCACAGAGTGTACAAGATCCAGGTTTTCCTAACGTCAACGCCGCTAGCGATCATGAATTAATACACGAACAGAATGCGTGTATGTTACCTGCACGCGATGTGCCTGTCACTAACAAAGTGAAGTTTACTGTTTGACGTATGCAGCAGGAACGTACTTTTCAACTTATCGGTTAAAAAGTAAGTGCAGCTATGGATGTGGCGGTTGTATCTTGCGATCGATGGCCCTGTATGGGGCCCCGATCTGGGCGGCTGACCTGACGGCCAGCACCATCACTGTTCTGCGGAAGCCGCAGAGGGTGATGGCCGTCAGAGTCATCAGGGGTTATCGCACGATCTCCTACGAGGCGGCTTGCGCACTGGCTGGATCTCCACCCTGGGACCTGGAGGGGGGCGCTCGGCGAGCGACTGATGCAGCGACACTTGGAGCTGCGTCGGTTGCAGCTGCACCAGGTCCTGGTGGTGAAATGGCGGGACAGGCTTTCGAGCCCTTCCGCCGGCCTCATCACCATCGAGGCCATCCGGCCGGTGCTCACCTCTGGCTCGGGAGAAGGCACGGCTCCCTGTCGTTTCGTGCGACGCAGGTCCTTTCGGGGCATGGCTGCTTCGGGAGATTCCTGTGTCGCATAGGCAGGGAGCCGGACGCTCGGTGTCACCACTGCGTCGACTGTCGGGAGGACACGGCGCGACATACGCTGGCAGAGCGTTCTGCTTGGGAGGAGCCGCGCCGTGCCCTCATCTCTGTGGTAGGCAGAGACCTCTGGCCACCGGCGGTGGTACGTTCTATGGTCGGCGGCGAGGAGTCCTGGGACGCGGTGGTTTCCTTCTGCGAAGCAGTTATGGCGCAGTAAGAGGCTGCGGAAAGGGAGAGGGAGATCTCGACCGCTCTCGCGGCCCACAGCAGGTGCATCGGGCGTCGGAGGACACCTCACTCCCCCCGCTGATGCGAGGTGGCCCGCAGAGGCGGGCCGGCATCAGCCGGGGATTACGGAAGTCGCATACGTTACCGCGATTCCCGGCGTAGGTGGGAGATGAAACACTGGGGTGGTTTTAGTCAGTAAGTCTGACAGACCCCTCCGCCCTGGGACGGGCTTGACATCCATAAGGATTTCACCCCGAGATCAAAAAAAAAAAGCTATGGATGTACCGCAATATGCCAGGTTACTGTATTGCTTTGCGACTTAGATAAGGTTGACCTTCTTCGTAAACTGAAACCTCAATAAAGTTAAAATTACTTGTCACACAGACAAAATCATCTGCCGGGAGCCGACCCCAATATAGTTATTATAGGCTATATAATAACTATATTGGGGTCGGCTCCCAGTCAAACCAGATTCAGCTAAATAGGTATCAGTTTTTTACAACGCAGCAGTGTTTGGAGCGGCTGCCAACCAGACCTCCACAAACCATTAACTGGGTAATTGATGGTACCTACATGTATGATGGTTTTGGTAACACGGTACTTATTGGTAGTTGAGAAAACATTCCATTTTGATTCATAGATAAAATTAGGCCATGTCATCATACACATTATACAGTGCAAGCTAGCCTGCGAGTCAGCCTGCCGAGTAGCTGCAGTGCAGTAACTCACATCGTGTGGAAGATCCTACGAGTTATTGGCACGTGCGAGTTGGATAGTAGCTCGCATCCGAGTTATTTCAACGTTTTTTTTTGTTTTCACTCGCCTGCCCACCGACACTAACCAGGCCCCATCGTTCGGATGCGTTCGGCAGTTGCTCACCAGTGACAACCACGTAGTTGCGAGCGGCACCTGTATTTTTTGTGTGCTGCACGTCGCAAAAGACTGACCAGCTATTATTATCGTGTAGACAGCTAAGGTGAGCCGAGCTACTGGCATACGTGTAGGCAATCCGAGTAACTGTCTACTCAGATTGCAGTCAGCAGCTCGCACTGTATAAACTAGCCATTAGGGTAACAAAATCAAATCACGTCCAACCTACTGAAATATTTACATTTATAAATCGTTTATCGAGTCTAATTTTCGGGCAAATTAATCCGTGTTACCATCAAATTAGTCAATTACCGCACCGAACATCGATATGCAATTCTAAACCAATTGACAACTGATACTATCATTCGATTTAGGTAATTGCATCGATGATATCGGCCCAATGAAAGGTATTCCGATTTAACAATAAATTGCTGTACAAGCGAAATTATCGGAATAGAAAATCTAATTTGTACATAAATCAGTATTTATTTGAGTGAATCGAGATCTCGATGCGTTTGTGTGTTCTGTGATGTTCTGAAATTAGGTGCGGGGTTATAGCAAGATAAACTATTAAATTAATTCAGAGGCTTTAACGAAAATAACATCTGCAACACAAACAACACAACAATCAAAAATTGTTGAAATACCAAAATGGAAAGGATTGACCACGTGACATTTCGATAGCTAAATGACAATCCCATACATTTTTGACTTTTGAACCAACTAGGTGACGTACACTTAAAAATATACCCTTATACATACACTTATGATTAACATATCACATTTTATCACCTCTTCATGTTGTACATAACCAGCTAAGGTAAATATTTTTTTTAAGTAAAAGCAAACTCTAAAACAAACTTTTCATTTCCACTATAGCATTTTTTAAGAAAAGCGGTAAATTAAAATGTAGTGGCACTTTCTTGCTTCCGTCACCTTTGAAAGAGCAGCCTTGACCGTCATAGTCAAGTCTTTAAAACCGTGTCAATGAGGCTCTATTTAACGGAAACTTTAGTTCAGTTAGTGTCACAGAAATCATAATTACTGAGGATGGGAGAGTACCGTAACATACCGAGACTCCTTCGTGCCTCGAAATGCAAGTTAAGTCGTTGGTCCTGGCCGCAGTTTGCAAATCTTTGACAGAAGCCCCAGATTTTCTTGACTTTACATTAGTCAGATATCAGAAAATCTAGCAACAGTCTTGCTGAAGGGAGTTGTCATTCCAGTTAAGGGATTGTGGAGTTCAGATAGTTCGTCGCTCTATGTGAAAAATTCAGCTGCATCAGGTCGGACTGGAACCATAACCCTATAGAGGTATGTGGAATAGAGAATAAAGTCCCGCAAACCTCCATTAATAAGGGAGGATCCTCCGACCGGACGGTTATTGTGTCTGGTGGGCAAATACCCGATAATTGATATTCGAACTGTTGTATATGTTCAAATCGCACGGAGAACTTTGCTTGGGTGATGCAGGATTTCGTTGATAGTTCGTCGCTGACAGGAGATGGCGTTCCAGTTGCAGTTCCTTTTGTTGCCGTACAAATTTCGATTCTTTTTTTTTCATGTGGCGGCAGTGATACCGCTACAACCCAATATAGTAATAATTAATTGATATCATCTCAGTTCGGCTTAGTAATTACGGGGTCTGAAAATCATATGGGTTCAGAGAATCTATTTCTCAGACAGCAAGTTATTTTTCGTTTGTTTATAAAGCTAAGACGAGCGAAGCAAGGTGAGAGACGGGTAGCCGAGTATCTTTTAACGACAATCATAAATCGTTTTGATATCGACAGAATCGAAACATCTTAATCGTACTTGAGCTTGTGTCGCACAGAATGCGGGCTATTTTCATTATTCAACTGAGTTAGTTCAGTAGATTCAATTTTTTTTTTTAAACGTTTCCCCCTATTAGGAATTTCTCCCTATCGTCGGTGCGTTTACAAATATACAAACTCACATACACAAAGAGCCAGACCCGGAACAACTATCTGCAGGCCATTCAAATCGAACCCGCGACACGCAGCGCAGCAGCCAATCACTCAACCACTGCGCCATCCGTGTCTTCAAAGATTCTAAGGAAATGCTGTGACTGACGGACAGACAGACAAATATACAAGTGGTTCCTTAAGGGCTCTGTTTTTTCATTCGGAACTCCGGACTCGTACTTGGCAAGTTTTTCATTCAACTATGCTAAAAGTCTCGGAAAATATGTGCGAAATGGAGCTACTCTCACAACAAGGTAGGAAAACCCAAGCTAACCGGGATGGGATCCAAATTGCTCTGATACGCGGTATGCATTCTGTAGGAACCTCCTTACAATCATGCATGCCGCGTATTAGGCTTTTGGCCCAGCCGCTCAATAATAATTTCTTGAGGTGTTATAGTGCAAATTATTTTGCACCTTTGGAGTGTGGGACAATCCCACCATTCTATTCCCAAACACTGCAACTCCTGAAAGTCAGAATTATTAGTGGCGACCACCAGAGAAACACCGAGTCAATGAAGCTCGAATAGTCCCAGAGAAACAATTGACCTGTCTTGGGTCCCGCTAAGTAATTAATTTAAAAGAAAAGCGGAAGACAAAAACATAACATGCACTTCTCTCCTTATCAAAAAGGAGGCATAATAGAGCTGGGCAAGCACCAAGAGACATTTTTATAACGGTGCCCCCGTTATAAATGTCTAGTACAAATAAATACATCAGTTACGTTGAGTTAGCGTTGTGGAGGTCAGATAAGCAGTCATTATCATCATAACAGCCGAAAGAAGTCCACTGCTGGACATAGGCCTTCCCCAAGTGTCACCACAACAGCCGGTCCTGTGCGTCTCGCAACCATCGGCTAGTCGCGACCCCTCACCAGGTCATCGGTCCACCTTATGGTAGGCCTTCTAACGCTGCATCTCTCACTCCAGAACTTTTCAGCCCCATCGACCATCTGTTCAACGAGCAATGTGCCCTGCCCACTGCCATTTCAGTTTGGCGATCCTTTGGGTTATATCCGTAACCTTGGTTCTCATGCGGAAATCATCATTCCCGATTTGATCACGCAAGGATACTCCGAACATTGCCCTTTCCATTGCCATTTAGGTGACTTTAAGCCTTCTAATGAGGTCCATTGTGAACGACCACATTTCGATTCAGATAAGCAGTCGCTCCATGTAAAATACTGGTCTTTAGCTGCATCCGGTCAGACTGGAAGTCAACCCTTACATAGTTGGGAAAGTTCAATTTGCCTAAAAGTTGATTGATTTAGCACCTTTATCGCTTGTTTCCATCTTCCCGCTCCGCTTTCTATACGACACCAGCCTTATAAACAAATCTATTAATTAAAGCTTATACAATTAATGCTTTCAGACTACGAATACACTAAAATCAGCTCTAAAGATTCGACACAAGATACCCAAACAGTGTCCCAACACCTTTTTCAAAGTTTAATAACACCTTAATAAGCCTTAATGTAATTCCGTTTAATTAGACTTTATCTCTTCTATATCTCGATGAATGTCTTCCATGGTGCCCGTGATTTTATGTTTGGTAAATATTTTCCCTGATGAGCGGTCTTAGTTAAGACAGACTTAAGATAACGCGCGTACATTTACATTTTTTGTGACCGGTGTTTCCGACTTTGATCGGGCTTCGAGTGTGAAGGGATTATTTTTATCAGCTTTTTTGGAGAAGTTTGTAAGTCGGTGTGCGTTTATGCAAATTCGGGATTAAGTAGGTCTTCAACGCAATCGATTCTTTGAAGCATAAAGGCTGGTCCTATCATGTGTAGAACAGTTTTAGAACATTTACGAAAACGAACAGTCGCATCGTTGTCACATCATCGCAAGGTTGTCGCATTGTCGCATGGTTGTCACATTGTCGAATCGGACCTGGCTGCCCTATTGACTCTGGACCACACCTCAATACTATAAAGTATAAACACGTTTCTCACCCAAAACTTACGTTACACAGCAACAAATTGTAAGCTTAACATAATATAAACGATGAAAGTGCCAATATTTCACTTTCTATCACTTTTCAAATACTCCAACAAAGAAATAAAACGAAGGCAAACACCCGAGTTTGTGGCACAAGTCTTATAAATACGACAGCTCTGTGTGTTTGGGTTATTTGTAAGATAACTAGCTGCGCCCGCGGCTTTGTCTGCATTAGTCGGTAGTACTTATTTTACTAGCATGAGAAATAGGCTTCTTTTCATACTTGGGTAATAAATGCTAGGGAACGGTGAGTATTGTATTGAATAGTTTATGTGTGGAGGCTTGTAAATAGAAAACGTAGTCATCTTAAGTGTGCATTATTTATACCTCTATTGGATTGTAAGCGTCCCTAAAGTGGAAACATATTTCCCCAAGAAAAATAGCTTGTATATTTCACGGAAGCTAACCTACAATTACAAAATGTTAAAAGTGAAATTGAGCATGTTTGTGTTACAAATCGGATACATGATTCTGAAAATTCGTCATTTTGCACATACTCATTTCCAAAAAAAAAAAAATTAAAAAATAGCACATGCACGTGTAGCCTTTTGTATACTTAATAGAGAGCTTTATTTTCAACTGATCAATACGCAGCAAGGCGTAAAGAATCGAAGTTAAATGTTGATTTTTAACTTTGTGGTGTGTTCAAGCCGATTCTACGAATTATGAGCAACTGGTCAGCTCAGCTCAATTGTATCTGAGAACAAACATTTGGGAACTGTACGCTTTTTACGTGTGTTTAGCGTAGTAACAAGAAGTAGTGATAAAAACTATAAAAAGTTTGCTTTGGGACACCTGAGGTGTTTTTCAAACATCATTAAAGAGTTTCAATGGCCTTGATAAATACACGAAGACATTTTGGTTGGTATCAGGTACTTTTGCCCGTTCTTTCTTTATTTCTTACAATTTATAAATTTCATTTATTTGTTACTAACATTGGTTATAAGTAGTGTGTCTAGCATATGGATCAAGGTCTGAAATAAAGTTTTTTATTTACGGGCCGATTTTTCAAATATCCGATTAGTTTTACATGAGCCAGTTTAACAGCTTTTGTACAGAAAAAAATACAAACAATCATATTTATTCTTCAGTTTAAAATATCCGGCTATTCAAAAAAACAGCTGAATTTGAAAAGGTTTATATCTGAATAATAATATCTTGGGACAACCCACACACACGGTCATCCGATCCCAAACTAGGCAGAGCTGGCAACCAGACAACTGATAAACATACTTATATATTTCTAAATACATACATATCATCGACAAATTACACCCAGACACAGAACAAATGATCATGCTCATCACACAAAGATTTGTCCTAGGTGGGAATCGAACCCACGACCTCCGGTTTAGCAGTCAGGGTCACTAACCACTCGACCAACAGGCCAGTCAAGTTAAAGGGGGTATGCGGAACGGAGTAAAGTCTCCCAAACCTACATTCAAAAGGAAGGATCCTCCGACCGGACGGTTATTGTGTCCGGTGAGCAACTGCCCGATAGTTGATATTTGGACTGTTTTATATGATTAAATCACACGGCAAACTCTGATACCGCGATGCAGGATTTGGTAAGTAGTTTGTAACTGGCGGGATAGATGGCGTTGCTGTTCTGTGAGTTGCCGTGCAAATTTCGCTGCCTTAGTATTTTTTGTGGCGGCATTGATGCCGCTACAGGTTAACTGCTTGGTCCTTTCAAATCGCAGTGTTCTAATTCAGTTCATGGCTTCTCTCATTAAGCTACCATCAGCCATTGAAGCTTAAAAATATCGTCACGGTGGGCAATGCTCCTCAATAGAAATCTCAGGACCACTACTGACTGTCCCACATTATGCTACGATATAATAACACGTCCAAAATTACTAACCCAGCAAACATATCCTACAACAGCACTTAGCAACAGCACCAACATTCTGGCACATCAGCCTAAAGTTGAGAATTAGGACAAAAGCAGCAACAAAATCTACGTGACACATTAAAGGTTCTATTTTCACATACGCCAAGTGGAATGAAGTCACGTGCTCAGAACATGCGAACTCAATTTGCTTGTCTCCAAATTTATGCAACTTTTCACGATGTAAAAACCTCTCATAACCCCTTCTAGAAACCACTGTTTTCGCAGGATTATTCTGGGTCACGATGTGATAGCAATTCGAATTTTTCAACAGTGATATTTTCATAGGTGAAATGGCTTTGTAATGAAGTGTTAAAACAAACCAAAATATAGCATCAAAAAATTCGTCCTCAATGCTGTCAGCTATGTGCCCAAGAGACTGGTGGCATTGCCACATTGAATGGCAATTGACTCAGCCTCTTGCCAAATTAAAAGCCAGCTCTTGGGTCACGAGAAGTATCAACCAGTCGTTTCGAAATTTCTTTGAAAAGGCTGTGAGCACAAGAACCCTACGGCCCGAGGGTTTCAACCCCAACAACCTCGAAAATATAGTTACTATATTTACGCCGCTATGAGGTTACTATATTTGCGCAGCTTGAGGTTTTCCGCAGCCGCAGCAGCAGCGCCATAGCAACACGATGAACTAGGAAGATGGGATGGCGCAAGAGTATCGACACATGTTGAGTCCCACACTAAAGAAATGTTATCTTCCATGGAAACAAAGACATGCCATCCGGTCTTTTGCCATCTTTTATTATGAAGTGTTTGAATTAAGTAACGATATAAAATTGTTGCACTATCAGAGAAAAAATAAAATACAAAATTTGGGACCATTTACCTAACCGTGGAATTATCTATTTTCTGCAGTACTTATTGCTCTCAAAATAAGTTCTCGATCAATTTTGAAGGTGACCCATCGAGGTCAAAGACGTTTTCATGTCTGCAATTACTGTATTAAATTAATTGCAATTACAGATCCAATCCAAAGAATTAATAAGCTCGTAATTGATATGCAATTATTTCTTGTTCTGAAACCTTTCAATCAGCAGAGCAACTAATTTAAAATGAGCACTCAAAATATTATTATAAATCTATGCAAACAGAATCATTTTCTCTAAGTAATATATTTTTTTATTTGTTATTGCTACTTTAAAAGGATTTAGAGGTACAGAGAGTAAAGTCCCGCATACCTCTACTGAAAAATGGGAGGATCCTCCTGCCAGACGGTTATTGGGTCTGGAGGGCAATTGCCCGATAGTTGATATTCGGACTGTTCTCCGTTCAAATCGCACGGAGAACTTTGCTTGCGTGATGTAGGATTTCGTTGTTAGTTTGTCGTAGATGGCGCTGCGGTTCTTTTTTTTTTTGTTGCCGTACAAATTTCGTTTCTTAGTTTTTCATGTGGCGGCATTGATGCCGCTACAAGGACATCAATATTTGAGTAGCCCACAAACACTCCACTCTGTAGATAAACAGGAGTGCTATTTTGTAAACACTTAAACGAGAAAACTTAGGTGAAGTGAGCTTTTTTTTCTAATAAGATTGACAAAATATGTTCAAACAAAACTTAACCTTCGACATCTTCCCGATAACATCTCTACCGATCAGAATACACCTTATATTCCCAGTAGTAACGTGTGAGAGGGACACTGGAACATCCAGTTGGCACAGAAGTGGCGGGTTACGCACGGACGGGCCCACGGGCCACAGGCAAACTGGATAGTCTAAGATCAAGTGTTACATCAAACTTCACTCATGTATTTTAAATTATATGTATTTTGTAATAGAAAAATGAATTGGAAAAATTGCTCTTGATTTGTATTAACCATGAGACATAAGAAAGAACCACAAGAAAATTGAAAATAAAATCACACTCATTTTGAGGTAATCTTATATAATTAAGGAGCCTTTAGCGGTATATGCCTTTTATATAACCGTTTTTTTTTATTTAACTAAAAGGCAATCTCTGCAGGTACAGAACCGATTACGATTTTTTTTCCATTGACAGAAAGCTACACTATTGCTGATTGTCAAGCTTCTTTTTATTGCGTTAAAAATGAACGATACCTGTAAGATCGGCCACCTAAGTAAGCAAGCCAGAAATTATTACTTGGTACCACCGGTACCACCGGTTGCTCAGAAACCGGAGGTCGATATTTACTGGCACTCGTAGATCGATTATAAAAATCTGTTTTTTTTTAGTTTATTAGATTAATTCTATGTTGTTGGCTTTTTATACGCTTTGGTGCAAACTGGAGTATAGTAAGCAATTTTCACTAAATAAATAAATAAATGAGTTAAGGTCGATAATATTGCCCGTGCTCTTGTACTAGAAGTGCGCCACCATACGATTGCATTACCTCATTCTTTCTTATTTACAGGAAACCTCTTGCATGGACACTCGTTAGCTCCGGAGAGACCGAACTGCTTTGGGATTTATTTCTGTTTGTACATTGTACTTCCATTTGTTTCTTTGAATTTCATTTGGTACTGATCGGATTCGTCTTTTGTTTTTGTGGTAGATGCAGGTTGAGATATTCTTGAATTTAGACAATGTGAACACTGAAATCTACAGCTTTAGTTTTGTGTCCTTGAAACAAAAGAGTTTGACGACACGGTTGGTGCAGTGATTGAGCGATTGACTGCTGCGCTGCGTGTCAAGGGTTGGATCCCCGCACGGAACAAATACTTGTATGGCCTACAGACAGTTCCGGGTCTGGCTGTTTGTGTATGTGAGTTTTTATGTTTGTAAACGCAGTTAAAATTCCTAGTGTGGGGCAAGGTTTAAAAAAAAAGTATTGTAATAAATGTGTAGGTACTATGCATGTCAGCAATCTAACTTCTTACTACCATTATAAATGCAAAAGTTTGGATGAATGTTTGTCACGCCAGAACGGCTGGACGTATCTGGATGAAATATAGCACAGAGATAGATTATAGTCTGAATTATCTTCCGTTGGGATAATTTCCGAGATTCACGAGGGCGGAGCCGCTGGCACAAACTAGTTGTTCATTTAGAGAAATAGTGAAGACTACAAACCAAACAAAATCGTGAATGTAAATCGGCATTCCGATTAAATCCCTGTTTCTGGGTATCTCATGAAAAGGTACAGTACCTATGTTATCTAATTTCATCACATAATATGGGATTCGGCCTCGCAACTACTATTTGCGTGGTCTCCCTTTTATCCTTTGTAAGTCCCAAACTTTATTTTGGGTATGTTCCTTATATGAAACTTCTCGGAACTAGTCGGAAAAGGTCAACTTCCACGAGCTATATACAACGTGTAACATAGTGAACGCAAACCCTGAAAAGGGGTCATTGTACTCATCAATATATTACATAAATAAATGTATGGGGCAGTCCATTGGTTGTCCTGTGCTTATTAATAGAGTATAAAAATTGTACCATAAAGTATAAAAATAATATAATAAAGCTAATGAGGTTGTTTGTTTGTTTGAACGCGCTAATCTCTGGAACTACCAGACTACCACATTCATGAGTAAGGCTATAAGGCTGGAAAAATTAAATAAATAAAAAGCTGGCAAAAGTAAAATAAATAAATCGTAACTAATATTTTAATGCGAAGACGCTTTCACGCCTAAACCGCAGAATCGATTTAGGTGAATTTCGGTACAGAGATAGTTAGGGGGGAGCTGGAGGCGGTTATCGTCAATTTTTTTTTTGCGAAAAATATAGTCGTATTTAAGCGAGTGACGCCGTGGGCAAAATCTAGTAGTTATCTAATAAATAAGTGGAAGTACCATCACTTTTGTTAATCATATTGGCAGGAGGCCCCTTTTCGAGACGACGACTCAGCCTCACGTTAGGCAATCTCAACTTGATTGAATTACTCACGCACGTCAGGATTTTGTCATAGATTATGACATTATGTTATTTATTGCCGTTTGTGATTTTCATTATTTCAGGTTACAATTTTCAGGTTAAAACAGGAAAATGAATCCGGAAAAATCCTTATGAAGTACGTCAACAGTACAATGGTAAACTATTTTGTAATAGTTTCATATTCCTATATTAACCTTCATCATTGATCACAAACTATAATAAAATTGAGCTTAACGATTTCAAAACATCCATTTCTTTAGACAGCAAAAAATGTATTGCTTACATTGTCTAGTCCGCTCGCAAATTAACATTACATACTTCCTACAGAAATATCAGAAGAGGTATCAGCAAAACAATATACAACCAAGAATTAACGAACAATACCTAATAATTCTAAATGATGATGAGAATCCATTATTTAAAAAGAACTTACAGTATTAAAAACAAGATTTTGTACAGCTGCCATTTAAAACACCTTAACATAATAGGCAGAAAACCTCTACAACTATAATCTTTGCCACAAACCCTTATTGCATGTTGCAATATACGCTTATTAATGAACGACAAATACTAATTTCGCATGCCTTTGTCCCGGTCGATCATCGCTCAGCGTTCCTACGCCTGAGCGCCTGCAATAATCCGTTTGCGTCTGACATTTATGAGTATACAGCCTTGTGTGGCTATTGGCAAAATCCTTTGTGACCCGCCTAAAGGAATACCCGTACAGCGTAAGATTCAATACATGCTGAAGGATTGATTTCGTTGAGCAGTATCGCATTCGACAATGCGCTCGCAAGACTATTGAAATTTGAAATCAAATGAATTTAGCTCGGTACGGTACTCGATTGTTGTGTAAGATGTTTCGATGCTGCTTATGGAATCTTTTGTGATGTTACTTGGTTCTCAGTTGGAGAATTGAATAAGAGTAAAGGTAAAGAGGTACCATCAATGTGTTTTAGACAAACAGTAAAAAGTTAGTATATATGAAATATATATGAAACCTTTTTGATCTCAAACTTTTAAAAAGAAAAGAAAGAAAAAGTATTTAATTGCCACAAAACGACATACCCACCCACATACATAATTTTATTTTTCTTTAACTTAACCCTAAACGATAGAGTTCGCAGTTCTTAAATTATATTAGTTAAAAACTAAATAAGAAAAAAATTAAATAAAAAAAATAACAAAAGTATGAGTAGGTATAAAGTAGATGCATGTCGTGGTTGTGGCAATCTATTCTCGTCATTCTCATCTTTAGATCAAAAATTTGACCTTGCGGTTAAAACAAAATGAAAAGTTCCTATGACTATAAAGCCCATTTTTGTCATCAATGTCCAAGTTCGTAGTTCTTAAACACAATGGCAGACAACAATTTGGAATATTGTATTGATTGAATCGAAAACGATACTACATTTAATTATTTCACTAAAAAGAACAAGACACTTTATTTTGATAAAGCCCCAAACACTTCCGTATCCATATAACTTAGAACTCGGCAACGCTTACACAAATTGCTCCTTCATTCCCCATTCGCCGTACTTATCGGATTTTCATTCTCAATTATTAGTCACTCAATGTGGACTATTAACATTGATGTAAAAACATCAGCAATCAGTGCTCATTCGTATACGTTTTCCGTACATTAACACCGTATGTTACTAACGCGTTACAATTTGTTTCAGTGTCGATTTTTGCGATCGCTTCATATGTTCCGCTGGTCTGATATTTCAATACCATTGAGTTTTGTTCCAAGTTGTAGGTAATTAGCGATAGAATAAATTTTTAATGTGAATCAAATATTTATAGCTAGCTTTAAACATCTCTCTCACTCTATATATCATTTTAGTTGGTATCAAGATGAAACCTTATCTTCATACATTTAGTACTTTACTGTGATTGCCTAATGGTCTAATCTAATTAACCTCTCAAAGATAAGCAACACTTATGTTAAGATCTCTTAGGCCGCTTTCACATTAGGACGTCAGCAGCGCGATAGTAGCGCGGCAGAAGCACATGCCTTCACATTATAAGAAACAAAAGCTAAACAAACTACTAGAAACTTTAACCGCGCGACTGTCGCGCTTTTACATGAAAGCGATTAATAATTTCATGCCTTACTTAAGCTTCACTGTTACAAAGTCTTGTATCATCTATAATTTCCATATCTACTGTCTTCTCTGTAAACAAAGTGAACTCAACTAAGATAAAATTAGTACCTTCTATGGCCTTTGGCAGTAGGTAGCAGTCTATTATTTCTAACACAGCATTGCTATCCTTAATACCAATAAATTATGTGCAACAGACTTTGTGGTTGATACCAGCAATTGTTTTGTCTGTAATTGAAAAAGGCTGGAACGATGCATCATCTTCAATGGCTGGTAAGTATCTAGTACAAATAATCGACCACCCTGGTGGATCGACGGAGCGAACGATAGGGGTAATGCCATAATTGCCACGGTTGGCAGTCAAATTGATGGTCGCAGTGTGATGTTGCATTACGCAGGTGGAAGCTACTGCGTCTAATGTATTTCTGATATTATACAGCGTTGGCTTCCTCAATTTGATGGTCATCGGATTTTTCCGGTTGGAATTTCTCACGGCTTATTGAGTCGGTATTGGAGATGAGACTGTCGAACAAATTCTTATTGAGAAATTGGTGGATTATTCGACCATTAGCTGAAAAAAACGAATATATAATTTTATCATATTCATCTTAATGTGAAGTTTAATCAGTCTTCTATTCTTTTGATCAGTTTGTTAGCACCCACATAAACCCAACATTCTCCATCATTACCTCTCCAGAAACATGAAACAGGGACATGCACACTGCGGCAAAATCAACAATAAGCAACGTCATAAAGTCGCACCGCTGACCATTCAACACTTGCATCGAAGCGTTGATTACACGGCGCGTGTGTCGATTTATAACGCCAATTAGTCAGAGACGCGTGCCTGCGACGACGACAACTGACAAATCGCAGTCGACTGCCGACTGTCGCACGTGGGTGGCGCGCCTTACTCCCCTACGGTTAATGTACTTTGTATTACTAATAAAGTAGCAATTTTATTTATAATTCGTTGATGAGGCGTTTTTTGTTGCCTGCCTGTGGTGATTCCTCCCTTTTCTTCATTATGTTCAATTTTTATGTGTCTTGTCCTAAGTTGCGTTGTCTCCGTCAACTTTGCATGCATAACTTGTTCTATTTTCATAACATCATGATACCGTCTTGCATTCGGTCCGTCTAATGGAACAACTGGTTACTAGTTACCATTTAATAAGTTTCTTTCATGCAAATATCAATATTCATAACAAAAAATATTCAAACCGATAACATATTCAATAAATTGTTTAGAAGACTTTGCATTGTTTTTGGTCTATAATGGATTAAATCATGACAATTCATTGAAAAACAGACAAAGTTTAGACACTTAATTGCCTGGCAAAATGGTCACTGTTCAAACCAAGTTTCGACCTCCAAAACTAAAATAAAAATAAATTAATTGATCAAAGAGAAAACACAAAATGCTAATACACTTAATTGCACAGAAAACTGGTCACTAACCAACCGTCGTCCATCATGGCCGGTTTAACCTCCAAAAGTAAGATCAATATAAATTGAAATTACTCACGACAACGCCTACTAAGACGGTTTCCGTCTAAACGATCAGATAAACGGATTGTCTCAATTATTAATTGTGACATTTATCACAACTGTTACCTGCCTACCTATATACCTACGTGTGAAATTGGTTTGGCGTGCAATCAAAGAAGTAATTTGCATGATTACTGCGTACAGTAACCACAATATTTGATGTCAATTTGTTAGTGGGACTCGATAATTGTTCGATATAAAGAGCTAATGAGTAAATTTGTACGATGTTAATTAAATAGTAAATCAATTTACGTTTGGTTTGTTTTAATTTATACTTTTGGATGGAGAACATAAAGAAATGTAAATGTTGGAGTGCGAATTCAATTTCTAAGTAGGTTTGTTTCTTTTGAATGAAAACTATAAAGGCTATTATTATGCAACGATAAAAACTTAACCAGCAATTAATTTTATTGATGGTCGTAAAAATATTGTCATAATAATTGATCGTGAAAGATGGATTGAGGTTCGCAAATTGTTGAAATTATTTTAAAAGATAAGGCTGTTTATTTAATATCAATTGCTTAGTATACTAACACTTTGCACAAAAGCGTATAGCAAGCCAACAACATAGAATTTATCGTACAAACTAAAAATAAATACCATTTTTGATCGATCTATGAGTGCACGTAATTATATCGACCTCCTTTCCGGTTCCTGAGTTATCATCAATTGACGTAATTACCGAATATAAACTTTGTTATAACTACGAATTGCTTCAATTCACCTGTGCCGGTACCATTTCCATTTGTAAATAAGCATTTAATAGAGGAATGACGAGAAAAGTCGAGGATATTGTGAGTTATTGAATAAACTTATGTTCTAATTTATTTTATTAGTAGCTTTTTGAAACCTGGGCTATTTAACTGTCAGACAATTCTCACGGCATTATCATGAAAGAATTAATAAAATCGGGTCATCCAGTCTATGCTAGAGACAGATAAACACGGCCGGAAAGGCAAAATTTTCTAAAAATACATTAAAAAACCTCTACAACATCGACCTTTCAGTTCCCCGCGGCACTAAATTTCAGAATATTTTTAAAGCACACAGTGGATTATTCAGGGAGAAGCCTGAAGCTCGTGACGAAGCGATAGGCGGTTTTAAACCAAACCTGTGTGGCAGCGCAATTTAAAATTTAATCACACGTTACGCTAACGTACAGACAGCGGGCAAAGTTTAACGCGTAGTCAAGGTGGCAAACTTGGTGCACGGTGGAAACTGCCCTGAAATTTTTATTAGTGTATGTGTGCATATTTAATTTGCACTGAAGTGTATGATGAAGTGTTGTTTGTTACACTTGCTGACACAAAATATTTAACGGCAACCAAGCTCAAGTCTACTGAGCCTACTTGTCATGTCTGTTTCATCATTTACTTCATCGCTAAACATAAAACTGTAATGAAATACAAGTTTCAACCAAGAATTATAAAATTCTAAGGAACAGCAAATTTAGTTCAAGTGTAGTTATCCTTGTCAACTTAATTTCTTGTTCTATTGATTGGTTCTGATATCATTCACAATATCAAGCCAGTATTAGGTAAACACGATTTGGGATAAATTAAATTGTTAATACCAGACATTAAGATAAGGCTTGGCTACTGTAAACTACCAGCTTGATTAGAAATTTTATTGAGTAGGCCCGCCTAGGTATTGCTAAATTATTTTATAACAAGGGACTACAAAATCTGTTAAGCATTAACAAATAGAATTATGTGCATACATAAATCTTTGGTCAATGTATTCAAATTTAACAGTCAATAAATAATGGATAACGTCACTTAATAAAAAAAATTTGAAAGGAAACAGGACGGAGCCGTTTAAAGCTCAAAACATTAAAAATGCTAATCAAATTGCATGGTATTAATCTTCGGGGAATGTTAATTTATATGCCAACTCTACTGCCTTCCTAGTATTACTTCTCATTATCCTCAAACAAACCGTGTAGAGAGCATAAGTTAATTTGATCAGAGCAGAGATTACTTCATGATGCCGACTCGCCACTTAAAATCTGATTTGTTAAATTACTTATTTACTTTACAATTTTCCGTGCGGCGAATGAACAATGTACGGTAAACGGCTCAAAGGAAATTCTTAAGCATCGATATTAATCGCGATAAGGCGGCCACTTTGCTAACGGATTGGGGTGGTATGCTGAATAGGGTCGATTTTGGAATAAGTGAATCACTTTATTCGCTGAACGATGAACTCTCTTATTGGATCTTTATGTGACAATATATGAAACGCGGAACACGAAATTATTTGATACATTATGTTATAGATAATTTATAGTATAAATAAGTAGATACCTACTTATAGTAGTCCTCTAGTTACAATGCCTGTGGAAAGTTTAATGTCAAAAATTCTTTGAGTTTTTTTAACATTGAATAGCTATTAAAATAGGGAACATCGCGGAAACACTACCTTCTGTAGTTTTTTCTAATATTCTTAAGCATTATAAAATATTAGCATATATCCGTGACAAATACCTATGCAAGGTAGTTAAAGGGACTTGCAATGAAATTCAGCCAAAAGAATACTTCGATAAATTACAATACACTCTTCAACTCCTATTTATGTTAATTCTTACACGTCCTCCACTGTAAATCAAACAACTGTAAATATAACACAACATTTTACATTTAAATTAACTCACATAAACTCTGTAAGTTCATTCACTGACAAAGACCAAAGATAATCCCCATATTAAGAAGTACACTCCAACCGTATATTTCGTTCGAGTTAAATAAAGTAACACAAATATTTAATTATGCGTTATTTCAACACGTGAATGACAGCATGAGAAACGTTTCTGATAACGTTGTTTAAATGAACATGTATATTTAAAAGATTAAGAAAGAACTTTACATGTAGGAGTATTTTAAGATATGGAATATTAAGCTGTTTAATTTTTTAATGCTCGCGAGGTTAAGGGGCGTCTACATCTCCTTTTAACTGCATAGTTATTTAAGGTACCGGTGCATTCGGGTGACACTAGTCGTTGTCATAAGTGTCTAAACTAAATGGTCGACACTAGATAAATTTGCAAAAACGGTCATTGACACACCTTTTTTTTTAAGGATGGGAAATCATCAAATGACTTCTTCCGCTCTGGGTGGAGTGGAAGGGCGTGTCAGACTCATACTGACTAAAACCCTTCCGTGTTCCTTCGAAAGCCCTTTGCGTTCCAGGGCCGCCGTGACTCTTTCGAACAAATTCCGCAAGTCATTGACACACCTACATTCATTGACATACTCAATTCCGAAAACAGAAATTAAGACATAAAGCTGTCCTGAATCGACATCTATCGTGATCACACATTTATTGTCCAGGTACCTACGAAGAGATGTTAAGGAAAGGGGAATGACCGTTATTGCAAACTTAACTGGCGTCGACCATAGTGTTGTGGATCCACGTTCTTCATTATCAATGACCAGCCAAATTTTTTACAGTCATCAGATACCTATCAATCAAAAACACGCTTCCAAAGAAAAACAGAAGATGAGCTGTTCAATACAGTATATTTTAACTCGCCTAAATCGTGTCTTTGATAGGAGTCCCTGATGCCTGGATTAAAATAGACTGGTCATTGAAAAGTTACCCTGTATGGACATATATGGCTGTGTTAGTACCAAAACGGTTCCAAGTAGGTTCGTATGAAAATATTTAATTCTTATTTTCACCTGTTTTTTATTTTATTTTATAATTAAGAGTATTTCTATTTTATTTTATTGTTTATTTATTCATTCATTATTATAACACCTTCACAGATACATCCAAGAATTCCTTATCAGATACCTTAATCATTATTTATATTTTATTCTTAATCATTATATTTTCTAATTCAGACCACCAACTGTAGAAGTCAGGCCGTGCACAAAGACGCAGTAAAGCTATAAACGGTCTAGTTGATTCGTTTTAGCATAGCAACAGCAGTCGCCCTCTCCCTAATATCGTTTTTAATTACAAAATAATGATATTCACCATAAATATCGATTCAGTAACTATTGCCTCTTTTTAAAACTAAGAATTTCAATAAATCAAAGTCAATGACTATATTTTCAGTACTGCCTACATAGCTAATGTCATCAAGGTTCAATTGTGAAAAGTAGATAGTGATGTGCCTCTTATATAGCTCGGTCTCCCTCCCACACCAGAATCATTATGGTTTTATTACGTCTTAGTAGGGCCTCTGGACACATCTTTAGGAAAGTACAGGCTTTGGGATCTTGGGTTTCGCTTGAATTATAAACCTTCGATTTTTGGTAATTGGTTGCTATAAGCCTTTCAAATTTAATGGCTCAGCTAAATATAAAGCAGCTATATTTTAAAGACAAAATCAAACCCCTGCTGAACCACGTGACCTACAGCACTAAAATTCATTCATTCATTTTTATTAAAACTAACAGGAGGCCATTTTAATACGAGTTATTAGTGGACGATAAATATCCCTTGCAAATTGTTTGAGAATTTATTCTTACGGGTACTATAGTTAATAAAACTTGAAATATAATAAAAATTAAATTATTTTAATGGCATGCCAATTTAACTGGCTAACTTTTTACGTCGTCGGCGTCTTTTTGATATTACCATAAGTCCATAACTGTATTATTCAATCAAATTATCCAAGGTAACAATAGTTTTAAGTAAAACAAGACACTCTCTTTCCTTTAGGAGGGACTACTTACTTCATCCATAGCCCGACTGTGATCACAGATGAGCGTCATCATCATCATCATCAGAACCCAGTTACCTACTGCGTTGTGAAGGTCAGATAGGCAGAGTTACTTCATCTATTGTACTCAGCTGCCTCTGGTAAGACCGGAAAACGACTCCATCATCATCATCATCATCATCATACCACCCGAAAAACGTCCACTGCTGGACATAGGCCTCACCCAAGAAGGTTTGCCATTATCGCCACGCTTGGCAGGCGGCTTGGTTGCAATACACAGAGAATGCTGCTCTGGTCCCTTAGTCGCCTCTCACGACACCCACGGGAAGTTATGGGATGGTGCTATTCGTTTATTTCCGACACTAACCCTCCCTAAAACTCCCTTTTATGTCCAAACTCTAGTGCCCGCCTCATCCAGGTGCTAGTTGCAATGGCACTAACATTGGTCTTAATTAAATAATTATGTACTAAAGGCAATTAATTGACTTCAGTTAAATCAGTTATATCCTCTGTGTCTATTTAGCACATAACATTCGCTAGACCAGGCAAGTGGCAATTAGATACTTTTATAGCAAAATATAAAAAAGCTCAGCGAAGAGTCAATTATAAAGCCAGGAACCCACTGTCCCTTTGTTATAGTAAAACCTACCTACCACAATACGCAGCATTTTTCATACCCACATTGCAGACCAATTAGCCCCATCACATAAAAATGAAACAAGCCTGAAAATAAATAACTTAAATAATTACACGCTACAGTAACACGCTCGTAAAACCGACTTTAAAAACCGAGTAATTAAAACCCAATGACAGCGCCAGTTAAACAAGATAAAAATGTAATAATTTAAATCATTTACGATCAAGTTTTAAACGCGAAATTAATTATGGTGAATATTTTATGGATCGGAGTTTGTGAATAAGGGTGTTATTCTACCAGAGACACAAGTTAGCTAGGTGGTCATCATTGTCTGATTAGCCTTTTGCCAATCATATTTGGGAGGGCTTAACTTAACTTAACTTTGGGAGGTTTAAACCGGATTCAGCTGAATACCAGTATTTTACGTGGAGCGGCTGCCTACCAGACCTCCACAACCCATTAACTGGGTAAAACGGTAGTTCTTGGTAAGACTGGAGTCAGATTTAAATTCTGGCTTTTGAAAATCCGTAACGACTGCCGAAGATCTACAAATAGCTTAAAGTGCTTTCCGAAGGACGGAGGAGTCTCGGTATATTAAGATGGTCACCCATCGATATACCGACCTCGGCAAGCGTTGCTTTACCTCGGAGATCGACCCATGTAGCTGGTCACACATTTTCACAGCGCCACTATACATCTTCGTTCTGGTGGAAAACCACCTTTATTCAGTTCACACGCCATTGGAGAACTTGATCACAAGTGACATGTGACTGTTTAAAATTGCTAATTAATTTATAAGTTATCTGTATTTCGTTAATTAATTAATTGGTTAAGTATGTAGATGTTTAGATCGTTAGTGTTCACTAGTAAAACTTTAATGCTGACATAGAAGTAATTGAACAGATGTTGAGTAGTTAACTATATTTTATTTTAGTGAATATTTTATTGAAAAATCCATTTAAAAGCCTGTAATTTACTTTCATACTTTTATTGCTGTAAATTAAGTTGATTTTTATCTTTTTCAATTTCACATCGTAGTTTAAGAACCACTTGTTCTTTGCTAACTTCTGTAACTGTACTAATCTACCCTAAACCTACTGGACCGACTTAAGAAATACTTTCACCAGTAAAAAGCTTTATTATCTATGGTTATCATAGGCTACATTTTATTTTCAGAAAACTTACGAAGTCGCAGGCGAAGTGCTAGTAGATAATATTACAAATGCAAAAATAACTCTGTATAAATAATAATAATAATAATATCTTGGGACAACTCACATACGATCATCCGATCCCAAACTAGGCAGAGCCAGTGCTATGGCAACCAGACATCTGATAAACATACTTATATATTTCTAAATACATACATATTATAGACAAATTACACCCAGACACAAATGATCATGCTCATCACACAAAGATTTGTCCTGGGTGGGAATCGAACCCACGACCTCCGGTTTAGCAGTCAGGGTCACTAACCACTCGACCAACAGGCCAGTCAAACAAATTTATAGATTTATTTTGGTATAGAGATAGATTGGACCTCGAAGAAGAATATAGGATACTTTTTATTCCGGAAGAACGTTTCCTTGGAATAACATTAGACTTTCATGCGGGCAAAGCTACTGGCAAAGCTAATTGAACATGAAAATAAATCTAGGCAGCTCACTCACAATCTCGGCTTTATCTCGACGAAATCGTTGAAATCTCGTCGACTCGAATCATTTATCGTCCGAAGCCATCAATATCGTTGCACAAAGTTATTGAATTACCGATGATGTGCCTACAATATGTGTATTTGTTCGTTTTGATTAATGCCGCCTGTCTGATGAATGGGTGACTGATTGACCTACATCATTGAATCTTCAGAGAATCGTGTTTATGTTCAGTGATTTGTAATTGGTTGTGTATTATTTTGGAAATAATTGAAAAAAATGATATGGTATGTGTTGAAGATTTTTTTTTATTTATCTTTATAACCTTCTTTTCGATTTTTAATTATATTTCAGCTATCTACCACAGTAAGCATAACCTTTTTAACTAAGTAGAGAATGCTTCATTGCATTGAGACCTCATATGTACCACTACGGAAACACTACACTGCGTACAGAAAGAACTAATAAATATATATTGTTACAAGGTACATCATTTTTATGTCCTAAAAAATCTATGCAATTAAAGTAAATCAACAACTAAATGATGTCGCAGTATTCAAATAAATCGGTTTTCAAGATTACGTTACTTGATTATTTTAATTTCCCTTATAAAAAAAAATATTAATATATTTTAAATAACGTGAAACTTTACGACATTTGCCTAATAAGTACACTAACGACCACAATTTAAAAATATAATTGAATTTTATAGTGTGTTTACATCTACCGTTCATGTAGCAGATAAGGCTTGACAATTTAGGGGAGAATACATAACTTAAACGACCCAAACCAGCCTTAGCCAAATGAAAAATAATATCATTAGAATATTAATTAACACCTATTGCGATAAAATAGACATTAGTCACATTATGTGGGCTCCACGTAACCAATTTAAATGGGACCACATTTATTTTTAAGCACACTTTTAAATTCAAATTAATAGCCAGCTACCGGTCGTGTTTTTCTAACTTAGAGTTCCTAAAATGTTTTTCGAAGACGTCTAATTTAAATATTTATTCGGCGTCGGATAAAGATGGATGTCACTCCACTATTACCCACGTACGCCTGATGCTCCTAAATAAGATGGATCGAGATCGGACGATTTATATCAATTTGTAAACGATTCCTTGCTATCCTTTTCCGTTTGATCTAAGTACCTAGTAGAATTTGTCTTGTTTATGCAACCTTTCCACATACGTATACGAGGGTTTGCGTAATGACCAGAGGGCAATCCTCGATTTTTCAAGGAGTATTCGTATTCGCACCGAAATCGCTAAGTCAAGTGTCAAGAACACCTCTAATTTCCCTACATTTGTCAAGTTTTTGACATTGATTGTAAAAAGCGTTCCAATTCAAGTCGCAAATCTCATAATTATCATCTGATAATTATATGTGTGACTTGAATTGGAACGCTTTCTAAGTACGAGATCAGAGGGCCAATTCTAATTTTTTTTAAACAACGTTCGCATTCGTATGGCATCTGTCAAAATAGACTCATTCATTTTTGACAGATTGTGACTGAGATACAAATGCGAACATTACTTGACTTCAATTTGTAGAATTGGCACTCTGGCCATCAGAATTCTTTGTTTGGTATCCACATTTTTAAAACAAAAATGTTTTTTGGTGGCAAGCGTTTAAGATTATTTTTATGTGCCAATAATTCTTGTGAGGCATCAAGTCTTAATCATTTTAGCTTTCAATGTATTTAAAGTTAGATTTATTTTTAAAGATGTTCTATTGGTTTTTATTGGTTTTAAGATTACGTTAGATTTGTTTAAAATATACTTAGGTATTTTTTTTTAATTCGTCTGCAAATGGGCTGGATATATGCTTGGAATGAACAGAATATGTATGTGATCTTGTTAGAAGGTTTTTTATCTGTTTGTTATCTTCATCAACGCGTTAAAATTTAAAAGACATGTGGAAGATCGTAAAGATAAATCTCAACTTTCTATAATCATTGAAAAAATTAATTTGACATCGTTAATCCTCAATAATTGTTTGCGGAGCCATCATTGCCATCAGCATTCTTGCATAACGATCACTTTCAGATATTTTTATTGCATTAATGATAGTCTCCAACAGCACAGTGAAAATCGATGGAGTAGGGACTGTATTTGCTGATTATTTCTCTCTACTCTTGGTTGTCTTGCATTTATCCAATAAAACATTTCTCAGGAGCATTTTATAGCATTCAATGATAGACTCCGTAACAGCACAGCGCAAAAATTCAATCAAGTAAAACACTTCGATTAATTGAACCGTAATTAAACACTGCTCTTTTAAATCCTGTCCACGATTCGACTTTGCTCTCAAAAGCTAATGAGTTTTATTCTTTTAGCTAATCTACTGGCCGGTTGGATCACGGAGTGCAAAGTGTTGTATCGAAAAGGACAAAATGGCGATCGTCGGCGGGGAGTCGCGTTCCGTCGCGAGCTCACAGCACTCTGCCAAATGCTTCTCGGATCCGGATTTGCTAGCATTGTCCGGATATACGAGTGTACATGGCGACGTTTACACCGTGGCGTAACATTAGGATAGTGTAAAATTACTTTAACTTATGTTTCAGAGCGTGACAAAGGTCTAATGATGGTCTAGTAGTATAGTAGTATTATTATTGGCGCATCGTGTTCAGATATAATTAATTAATGTATAAAAAATATTGTAACACTTTTATTTCAAAAGTGTTACCTAATGAGTTTCTTGTCCGTTCTTCTGCGAATTGGTTTACCTTTGCGACACTACAGTCACTATAGTTATTATACTACTTATAGTTTTTTATTATAGTTATTATATTCTTGATTTTTTTAAACTGTTAATGTTGACGTTCAAAAGTAACTTTTAATGTCCTCATTGAAATAAATTATGACTTTATACGAATATTTATGTCAGAAGACAGACAATAAATTTTTGTGTTTAATCAATCTACAGATTTGAACATCCGTGCCCCTCCCATGACTTAAACGAAGCCAATGACAGAGCTATCCTGGTCAATATTTTGGGTCGAATCGATATGAAAATCAGAAGCAAAAGTTGCACCAACTTTATAAACCTATTCAATTCTCGGTTCAAAGACAAATATGTAGGTCATTTACCAGTGCAAGACTTGTAGGAGTCTGTTCTCTTGCAAACTTTGTCGTTTTCGCAAGTTATGAGGTAATCGTCGGCAACTTCGCTGAGGTGCTCCTTGCAGCCTCACAGCAATGAACTGAATAAAGTATACTTCATGAAAGCTTACTAACTTACAAACATCGAAGTAGAAGCTGACGTTGCAAAAAAAACTGGAAACTTGCTCTATATTAAATTTTATCGTTGTTATATTTTTCTTAGAACGGACAGCTAATATTCGTATTTAAAAAAAAACAAGCTTTTAATTGTTTTTACTCTACAAGTCCTTTCGTATGATATATGTACATGTTAAGGGGGTTGAGAAAAACCATGTAATGCGTCATCTTAGAGCGGTGACCATATAGAAATTATTTTAATATTGAGGATTGCACATTGTATTGTCATCAGAACTGCAAAATTTCAGCTCAGTCAGATTTCAACTAATGGTTGCAAAACGGTTTGCCTAGGTAATAAGTTTTTGTTTGTATATGTTACTAACACGCTATGGATCTGTGCGTCCGAAATAAAGTTATTATTATTATAAACAAGATAAAATCTGCGAAAATTTACCCTGAAATCCAATACTAGGTTTTGTCTAAGTAAGGATCCGGGGTTGCTATAGGAAGTCATAGAATCCATGCATTTCAGCTTCCATGCATTAACAATTTTCTTAGAGAAAAACGTAGATAACAATAAACGTGCAATTTAAAAAAAAAAAACATAACTGGATCAGAACCAGTTGAAGGATAAAATATTTAAAAAAATCTCAAAACTCAAGAAACGAAAGTTTAACTAGAGATTACAGACAAATGCTAGTATCAAGTTGGAATGACCTCTAACCTATATTGCGGAACGAGACAGAATACTTGACCAAAACATAACAGTTCCCGATACGCATCGGTGTAAATACGCCCTAACATTAAATCTTTAAGGATTCGGGAAGTTGCATCGGTTGATACACAGTACTATGACTACAACAGGGAAATACTCTTACGTGATTGATTGCTCTTTTTACAGAGTTATTCCTGTATCGAAGAAAAAAACTGGGTTAGGGGACGCACTTCCGTATGTTTGTTGAGCGAGCCCATTACTATGTGTCGACAAATGTGTTCGAGTAATGATATGTGTACTAGCGGGGATTAAATCGATTTTCTGCACGTGTCGGGATTGCTGCTTTCTTATTTACTTTTTTTTTTTTTTTTAATTTAATATGTGTTTGCTCTTGACTCTAGTCTAGGTCATAGATGACAGAGACAAAGTCGACGATGGAGCGAGCTTACCCAGAAGAAGACTGTTCACTATAAATGATTTATTTCGGGTAATTATGAGACTCAGTGTTCAATATTTACAAACTGTCAAGTCAATGGTAGATCTATATACTAATATGTATTAGAACATAATATATTTATGTAAATAATATTTTTTTCAGTAGTTACCTTCTCCAGCAGATATACTGTCATATCATCATGATATCAGCCGAAAGACGTCCACTGCTGGACATAGGCCTCCCCCAATAGGGCAGACAATGTGGTAGGTGGGTGGACGATCGCAGTGTAGCTGTTGCAATGTACAGAGAATGCTGCAACCCATTCTCTGGTGAGTCCTTTAGTCGCCTCTTACGACACCCACGGGAAGTGATGGGATGGTACTATTCTTTTACGTCCGACACCATACAGAATTCTACGATATATATAGAGGTACATATTGTAGCACTACAGTCTATTAGCAATGCAAAAATCAAAATCTACATTTAAACTTGAATCGCAATTGAAGTTTTTTTTCTGTTTAAAAAAATACGCCAAAATATATTTAAGGAATTGGATAATTAGATAATTTGGGTGCCAATTAGTCCGCGCGATCTTTGCATAGCTCTAAAAACCCACGACCACTCTAAATTTTTCCACGAAGAATTCGCCTTCTTCCACAGCCAATAAATTAATCCCTACCCCATGTATTTTGTCAACAGCGATTTATTTACCCTTGTATGTATAAAACTAATCACAAAAGGCAATAAATACCTTAGAGGTTACATATTTGGATCGTCGAATACCCCTGTTGGTCAAACACGCCACTCCTGCGCAGGTAAGTGAAGTTGCGTGTACCGCTGTCAAATAGAACTATTTTATTGCGGTTTTTATTCGCACAACAATTTAAATTTAACGAGAGCGCTTCGGTTAACATCGGGAACTTAAGCATTGTTTTGTTTTTAGCGACGTTTTTTGTTTTTTTTCCGCATCTCGTGAAGGACGGTTAGCGATTGTTTGTGTATTTTGATGCTGATGTGTAGTAATTCTAGATATCAATGTATTCGTTTTGTTTAAGCACATAATGCGAATTCATAATGGGGTAGCTTTTAATTTATTTATTTTTTTTTGTCGTTAAGCGTCTTGATATAGTTAATTAAAGTAGCTGAGACACATATTTGTTTACTACCACAAGACACAGAACATTTGAAATATTCCCAAAAACTTCTGAAACATTGTTGCACAACCCTCATCAACGCCATATGCGGTTTGTGCAACATTATTTCAAATAGGATAATTTTGTCTTTTCACTCACTTAACATTCCAGTCAGTCATTTAATCCCATTAGCCTGATCCTAACAAACCAAGGTACTTTTAATGGAAAACTTGTACCCACAAGTTTTCGATTAAAAGCTGTACTTAAACACGGCACTTACAAAGAAACTTAATTTTTATGTTCACATAAAACTACTTACAAATAGTAGTTGAAATCAGCTGCCCTACTATGACGTGCTAATGCCATCCAATTCCGATGATGTAAAAGGGATAATGCTATTCGCTATGTATAGCTCCGTCTCTCTCTAAGAGCGGAATCATGGTCGTTTTAAGATTTCATAGTAGGGCCCAGGCAATAAACTTAGCTGGAATGTAAAGCCGTGTAGATTATAGCAGAGCTGCCTTCCATTGTGATAAGAGGTTCTTTATGGCTGGAGCCTTCATCATTGTTACGGATAATTCAAATGGAGGTACCACCTAGGTACTGTGATAGATCTCGCCTTTGTTTTTATGAGTATTGTTTTAAGTGATTCGCTTCATAAACATTTTATTGTGAACTAGATTTCGCTAGAGGCTTCTTCTGCGACTATTAACAATTTCATGGTTTTTTTTTAACGGTATCCTAATTCTATTTCTAGAATAAAAGATGCCTAAGTTACTCTTCATAACATCAACTATCTGCTAATGAAATCCCGTCAAATCGGTACAATCTTTTCGGAGACACACAAAAAAGGAGTGTTTTCAACCGACTTCGAAAAAGGAAGAAGTTCTCAATTGAGTTGTATTTTTTGTTATGTTTGTTACCTCATAACTCCGTCCAAATCTTCTTTCATGTGAAAGGATATACGTTCCGATTGGTCCCATAGAAATTTTATCAAGATCGGTTAAGTAGTTTGATTTTTCAAGCAAAATAACTGGAGGAAATTGAAAATACATCATCCAAGTAAACGAGTTTTTCTTTCCTGTGATTTTCCAGTGGTGTTGTTAGGTGTGGGGTGTCAACAAAAAAGACTCGGTTTAAATCTCTGCAGAATTTAAAACTAGGTTAAGTTACTGATAACTAGTTTAAACATGATTAATCCCAGTCCCAGAAAACTTTTCAATTTAAGCGCGCTCTGATTCAAAGCAAAATAAAAGGCTTTAATTGAATTAAGTTCCTACTAATGGAACTGCTAAAATTGTTAGTCTCATAAACGGTTTACTAATAGCTATTGGACTTGAAAATATCTGGTTTTGTCTAACATTAGCTCTAAAATATTTTAAGGGAACATAAAAAAGTAAAAAGAACAAAAAAAAAAAAAAAAAATGCCCTACCCGGAATACTCGGAATAAAAAGTACCCTAAAATAAGACATAGGGTAGTTTTTATTCCGGGAGTATGTTCCTTTGGGATAGTTTTCGACATTGACGCAGGCGGAGCCGCGGGCGGCAGCTAGTAATGTCATATCCAAAATCTACACATACACGAGTAAACTCTAGACTAATACATTCAGACTACCATTACATGCAACTGAAAGGTATTATATATTTCCATATAAACTACGCTTTGCAAGCAAATGCTGATCAACGGGATAGCATAATGCTATTAGTAAATAATTCTACTGATGAAATCCCCTTGCCCCTTTTATGATACCCACGGGACCTGATGGGATGGACTATTCATAGTCCGGACTAATCGCAGGATTACTGACTAGTGATAGTCAACACTATGAATACCATTTTCATATGCGTCTTCCTCAAACGTAGTCTAGTCAATAACTATTTCCATAAAGGTGCGTTTACACGGGCATTTTTTTTGAGAAAATATTGCTCGGCAACACATGTGGTGCTCTGTATGGTGCCGGACGTAAAAGAATAGCACCATTCCATCACTTCCCGTGGGTGTCGTAAGAGGCGACTAAGGGACTCATCAGAGAATGGGCAGTGCCAGCATTATCTGTGCATTGCAACAGCTACACTGCGATTGCGCTCGCGAAGCGTGGCGATTATGGCAAATCCCTCTCCTCTTTGGGGGAGGCCTATGTACAGTGAAGTCTTTCGGCTGATATGATGATGATGATGAACACATGTGGATCAGTCTGGAGAAATTATTGGAGCAAACTGCAGCAACTTCAATAAAATGCGACAATTTTTTCGGCAATATTTTTTAAAATTGTTATAATATTGCTCTCTGTGTTTTTCTTATTTTAAAATTAAATTACTTGTGTGTTGCCTAGTTTCTTAGAGTTTTTTCTTGTCGCCTAATATTGTCAATGCAAAACATTTTGCAAAATTGACGCTTGCTGCCGTTGCTGTAAATTGCTTGAAATTTTGTGACGTCACAGACCAGTAGGTATTGCTTATAATTGATAAAGTTTTCCGTGTAAGCGCACCTTTATAGACATCCTTCTCAATAATATTCCGTTACGATGTATTAGAAATATCTCTCAGTAAAGCTTGATGAGATTCAGTGGAAGATCGTTTGGACTCTAAAGACTAGTATGATTTGAATGCTTTGCTTTAATATAAATACATCACTCTTTAGTTGAAAAGGAACTTATATAAATTCATCAAATAGTTTCTCATTACATTATATGGCGCCTACTCCGCGAAAAAATATTGATCCCAACGCAAGATCTATGGTTCAACACTAGCAACACTTTTTAAAAAAAAGTTGTACAATTACACTTTTTGGAGGTACCGGTCACAACACAAAATGTACAAGTAGCTTCAATTTTGGAAAATGTTCTAAAATGTAAATTCGTTTTTAAGGATTTACACAGCCGAATCACTATTGTTTAACTTGCTTACGAACTAGCACGTAAGTCCCACGATCGTGAAGTTGCAAATATAAACTTTACTCAAATTAACTTTATTATTTTATTTTTGTGAAAACACGAACAGCTGATGTGCACCGTAAAGCGTTCGTGACATCACTGATGTGACATGACGTGCCATCACAAAGTTTGACTGGAAGCCGATTCCAATATAGTTGGGAAATGCTAGGCAGATGAAAGGTACCCAATATTTTAAAACCGACACTGTTAAGAATCTTTTTATTTATAAATAATACATAATAATACATTAGTCTATATTTCCAGTCGTCCTTCTAAAATCAGCAATACTAAAACAACCACACAGTAAACGAATGAAGCTCTATATGGTAATGTTAGTGCACTTCGGGCCACAAAAACCGTACCTCTCAAAAACACTTCGATCTATTTTTATATTCCACTACGTAACGCGGTTGTTTTACAACGGAGTCACGTACAACAGCATCTGTCACGGGGAGCTGTTTTAAAACCGATGTGTCGTTGAAACTATGTTGAAACCAAAGAATGCATTGCCAGACGTACACGGGTTGAATTGCAGACATTCGGGACACTTCTAGACAGGACTGACGAGTAACGCGACTCCACTGCATTCTTTGCGCTCCCTGTCGTTGTTATTTTAAGTTTTAAAGTCGTTTCTATTGTTTTAGAGCTTTGTCGACGGGTTAGCGGTTGGGAACTATGAGTCTGCTTTAAAACTGTACTTGTGTACCTACAAAACAAACAAAAAAACTAAGGTAAAAACCTTTTACTTTTGATAATTCCTTTTATATGTGAATTCAAGTAGGACTAGGCTAGCCACGTCTGCCTCATAAAGGCAAGCATTGGGCTATAATAAATGGGGAGCCCAGTCACAGGTAAAAGGTGTTGTCACAGGCCACGCAGTAGATCATGGAAAATGGAACACACTAGTCCCAAGATCCTAGATCCAAAAGGCTGTAAGTCCAAGAGGAGGCTTTTGCCCGGCAGTGGATTCATATAGGCTGACAATAACCAGTAACTTAATATGAATATTAATAATAGTAATTCCTAAGTGACCGGAGTTTGGAAGTTGGTGGTGTAACACCCCCGTGCCTCGGAAAGCACGTTAAGCTGTTGTTCCTGCGCCAGATCTCTCCCCGGTCGTTTCGGGTTGCCGTCCCATCGGAATATGAGAGTGATGGAAGAGAGAGTGCACCTGTGTTCGAGCACACACTTGATGTCCCACGCCGAGGGCTATTCTCCGTTGAGATTGGTCGCCATGGTCGAAATCGGTCTGGAGGACTATGTGTAAAAATATTATTTGCTTAAGTGCACATCCAGATATTTTTTTATTTATTTTTTTAAGGATGGGAAATCATCAAATGACTTCTTTCGCTCTGGGTGCAGCGGAAGGGCGTGTCAGAGTCTTACTGACTAAAACTCATCCGTGTTCCCTCTAAAACCCTTTGCGTTACAGGGCCGCGGTGACTCTTTCGAATAAATTCCGCAACCCTGGCAGGACTTACTGATATCTTAGCATTAGAAATATGCATAACACTTAGGTAATAGTAAAGATAATGTTTAAGTGATTAATCTCAAACGCAGCCGTTAACACTCACAGTAACAACAATATCGTAATACACTTCTAACAAAAAAACTGACAACGTCGTGTAAACAAAAACCACTTCTTGTCTCAACAGTGCTATCAAAAAGTGGCTAACCATTGTTCACATTGGAACTAAAGAGGCCGTTATCAAACCACTTAAATTGTAACACGTTCTACCGCGGCTTGCCTCGTGTTCCACAACTGCTAAAACAAAGAAAGAACGCACCTATTACTCTCGTTTAAGATCGACCATTAAACTCTTACAAAAAGCTAATAGTTATCAAACTGGGCCACCCAAGTAGATGAATTTAGGAACGTGAGTTTTATGTAACACGTCGTAAATTGCTTTAGTTTACCTCGCGTGCCCACTGCCCTCGAACCTAAACCTTTCCACGAACACCATCCAGCGCATAGCGTACAGTTCAAAGATATTTTTTGTAAAAACGAAACGTAGAAAGTATTAACAACGAGGATGGCATGAATTTTTTCCCCGAACGTCAGGAATTTAAATTCTTCTGGCTCCTTACGCGATCGCGTGTGGTCTAATTATGAATACGGCACAATAGCATTAACTTTTTCCGTAAGAGAAAAAACTTCAGCGGTTTCCCTGCGAAAATGGAATAAAAGTGTAACGGATAAAGGAAAACTTCTAGACCTGTTAAGTGGCGATAGCCTACTTCGCGGCTCCATTACTTTGCATTTTATATGCCGCTCGACTGCGCCTGTTTACTTTGAACTTTTATTATATTCACTTATCCAAGAAAAATGTTATGGCTCTACCCCATTTTCGGTCACGCGAAATTTGGAGTTTATTACGTTACGTTTTTGGATATTCAGATGCTGTTCTTGTTGATTAATTAATGACATTCGTATTTTAATAACGTTAAGATCTATCGTTTGGTGTCTAAATAGCTTTTAGTAAAATTAATAAGACTAGTCCATTTTAACAGAAGCTTAATCGTTCACCTTTTCGTTTTGAAGGTCTTCATTCGTATGGGTCTGGTTTTTGAGTCATCCATAAATAATGTGATTACATTTAAACGTTTTAGTATTAAATGGTTTTTCTAAATGTCACATGTTAATATTAAGTGTTTCAGGTTAGGCTAGAATCTTAGGCGATTGAATAAATAATTGGATGACCTGCGGGTTAGGAGATTAGACAAGATTTCGATAAGATTATAAATAGCTACCTAAATTATTATTAGAAACTACTTGCAAAATTCCAAGACAATTAAATCAATATCGATTATATCATGGTCATCGCGAAAAATAAGTGGTGTTATAATAAATCTTCCATTTGAATATTTACGAGTAAATAGCTACTAAAAACGTTACAAAATATTGATTCTACGCGATTCTATTTATCAAACAATGTCAAAATAGATAACTAAAACTAAAATGTAAATTTTAAAGTGATAGCATTTATACATATATAGATATTTATGCACATTAGCTTAATATATCATTAAAAATTCCTTTTTATAACGAGAATCGTAACTTCCTCGACTTTGTAGCTCCAAATACATATATAATCGTATTTCCACTTTTCTCAAATTCTCCACAACTTAGTAATCATCATACACATATAAAATTGCGTAATTAATAAATTACCGAAATCTTGCGAAATCAAATTCAATTTCGAACACGCTTTGTATAAAGGCCTCTGACAAATAACAATATTTAATTTGACTTCACATTAATTTAAAAATTCGCCTATCTAAATCAATAGATGGTTATCTATTTAAATTCCTTGTCGCGTTTTAAATCTTCAAGGAATTATTTCGCGAACAAACCAGTTTGATATGATAAAAAAATCTAATGTATTACACCAAATTAAATAAGATAAATGTCTTTGATAAATATTTATTCGGCATCATAACACCTAATTAGTAATAAAATTTGTAGTGCTGATGCAATGTGTCCAGATTTTTGTTGGCATCGTGTGCATAAATTATGTGCATGAGTATACACAATAAAATACAATAGACACAGTCGGTAGCTGAATATTTACTCGATAATTGCATACCTATACAATGTGAAGACCCTAGATAGACGGACAGGATTATAAATAAAATTCTAGCTAGGTAAAATAATTAAATTCAGTTTCTATTTTTTATTCTTAAATAGTAATATAGCATATTATAAAATCTATTGTAGAAATACCAGTTACTCGCTTTGCGCGTTGAAGCTTTGGGCTATTTTTACCATTTTTAGAAATTGGAAGAAAAAATAACCTTTTCGAGTCAATATGTTCGTGCAGAGCCTCCGCTACATTTCATGTTCACACCTATGTATGTATATTTTCCATTTTATTTGCATAGTTTAATGTGTATCAAAGCATAATAAATCGTGCCGCCCACGGAGTATCTTTAAAATATATTAACATACACTTGACCTTTGTGTTGAATTCTATCAGGGCGAACATTACTCAATAAAATGTTTAATACGGTGCTAAGTATAATATCGAGTGAGAACAATAAGCCATAAACATGCAGTCATATCAACGCATAATGCTATCCCATGCCAAAGAAATGAGTTTTTCTTCATTTCAATAATATACGGCGCGAAAGCTTCGGAGTAGAGTTACTCGAATCATTTCGCGCACGACTGGATTAAAATAACAGTTTAATCGTAACTTAATACATTTTAATACTCTAGTCGTGCCGTAAAAAAATATTACTCGGTAAAATACTCGCATTCACAAAAGCGAAAGTTTCGATTTCGATTCGATTCGATTCATCCAATATCGTGCATGCTTACATAATTTCACGCCATTCTGATGTGGGAGTAGGCGAAAACTTAAAACTCCTCGTGTGCACCTCTGTCGCTTGCTCCACATTCACCTATATAGAAACTGAAGATAGTAGACCTATCCCTAAAAAGGGAGTTAACACCTCCAGGCCCCACACCACATGGCCCCATACTTTCAATACGAGTACACAGATAAAACATGAACGGATAAATAAAGGAGCTTCAAGCATGACTTGTTCCAAGTCGCTCCAACATTTCAACGTCACGGATGTCTTCAATTATTAACATTATAGGAGTTGCGCATAAGGCGGTTGTTATGAATAATAAAATTGTAGAATACGCCGTGAAAACAGCAAAGAAAGTGCAAGGGGTGCAGTACAATGGCAAGTAAAGGCAACAGTGTAGGTTTATATGCGTTGACAATGTGCATTGTGCCTTAGGACGGGTCCACGAAGAATTTTAATATTCTCAAGCGGGAGATGCGGACTTCATCTGCCTCATAGCGACGCAGTTTGCACTACACAAAATGCTTTAAAAATTCATGCCGGTTATTCAACCCCGTACTGAAACGGGGGCAGGATTGCCGTTATTGATTTTTTGGACCTTTACTTTGGTGCAGTGCATTAGGTGATTTAATATTAATATGAAATTGAGCTTATGGAATATGCATTACTCTTGCTTATGGTGGGGTTACCCCCGATCTTTCTCCGTGCTTAAATATTTATTCGGTTTTTTGGGTAATGATTTAAGCTTTGAATTACAGATATTTTCAATATTTGCTCCTTACCGAACAAAAACAGGTTTGGTACGAAAAGATTAAGACGAAGAAGGCAAAAAAAACTCTTGTAAAAATCACGGTGCAATACACAAATGGTTTTTTTTTTATTTCTGACAAATCAAAAGGGAATTAACACTGAAGCCTCCATAATTTAAATGTCAAAACAGCTCTTGCTTCAATGACAAGATTTTGTCCAATGGAGAAATAGTCTGACTTGACTACAATTTAACGATGTAAAGACGGGTGGTCTATACCTTCCTGGAGACCATTACAGTAACACCCAACATTATTCGCAGTCACACGCACCTATAACTGTTAGATAATCTTTCCCCAACAGAAACAGCAACAGTTACTAATACATTATGTACATGAGTTTCATTGAGCAGAAATCGCCAACAATATGCACTTGTGACTTCGACTTCTTAACATTTGAATGCAGTACTAACAATGCAGTCATCGTAAGCGCCTTGTGTACAGTCTCCGGCGCATATTTACATATCAATGTGATTCGCTCAACGAAACGTTATGTTAAACTTCTTACTGTTCATTTGAGATGTCATTTAATCTGTAGCTTTGAGGTCTCCCGTGGGTTTGTTTCCAAAAACGGATCACATTCATCTCGTTAATTTTGTTTATATTCAGATTGGCAGTCGTTACATGAGGAGTTTCATCATTTGGTTTGTTGTTGTCCTTTGCTTCTTGTCTTTCTACATTGATTTTCAAAAGTGTCTTTTCTCGTCCATCTCCATAGAGTCAACGGCTACCTGCAGTATTTTGCAAATTATGTGGTCGGAAGCCGCCTTGATTTCACACTTCCGTTCTATCCAAACCTATGTCTGTTCAAAGATGCTCAGTATTTTACTATAATGTTTTCTTATCGTTACTCTACTAAATACTGCACGCAAGATTTTGCTAATTTGCATCTATGTTGTTTGCAAATCATCAAGGACAACAATTGAAACTCCTTTCTTTTATCCATAAACCAACAAACGCAAAACACAATTCGCTGCAACAATAATTGTTAACACTTATATCTCGTTGGAGCCGTCACCAATGTTATGATAGACGCAGACGCAGTATCTACCGGAGTCCGGAACAGAACGTGGGTGGACGTTATCGCAGCGACGTGAATCAGCAATTTCCAACTAATTAAAGATAAACAACATTTGATGCGCGTATGAGCTTTTGGGTTTAGGGTCCCTTTATATTTTTGTTGCAGGTTCTTTTGTGGTGGGATTTCTTTTGATTTAGTGATGACGTATGTGTGTGTTGGATTGCATTTGATTAGATATAAATATTCGAGCAATAACTAGACAGAGGGTGTAGTCATACTTAGTGTTGAGGTTAGTCAAAGTACCAACTAAATTGTTATGTCTTCTTAGTGTCTTTTATATATTGGTTTTTAAAACATTATTAATTCTCTTTGGTTTGGGGTGGCTCAGGAAAATAATAACAAGAAGGATTTCAGCCTTTACCTAGCAGTGGGAAAACAAAGTGTAGGCTGAAATAAAAAAATATTCTTTAAGTGTCAATGGTTTCTAATTACAGCATATTGATTAATGCCACTTTCATAGATTTGCTGTTAGCTGAACGATCAGGATAATGCGCCTTTGCCGGAAAAAGTAAGTGGACCTACCTTTCCGAGCAAGGGTTCAGTTACTAATCCGCCCAGGGGATACGAATGTCGGCTTGTTTGTGGACGTGCTTTGACTTCATAATGCAATGCATGAGACATGATATCCTAATGTGGGGATACAAGAGTGAATTAGATAACAGTATCACACAGCTAAGAACTGTGGAAGAACAGAACGGATCTCTGTGTCGAGGTCTATGTCCAGCAGTGGATGTATTCCAGCTGAAATATTGAAGATGATGATCGCACAGCAATAGACTTCACAATGCAATGCATGAGATATGACATCCCAATGTGGGGATACAAGAGTGAATTAGATAACAGTATCACACAGCTAAAAACTTTAGCAGCACTGGCCTGATCTCTGTGACGAGGTCTATGTCCAGCTGAAATGTTGAAGATGATAATCGCACTGTAATAGCAACATTTTGCAGTCAATCAAGCATCTTCAGCTAATAAATTCATAACAGCGATATCAGAAACAATAAAATTCTTTATAAGCAAGAATATACATATATTTGACGGCACGATTGGCGCAGTGTTTGAGCGATTGACTGCTGCGCGGCAAATTGCGGGTGCAATTGCCGCACCAAGCAAATATTTTTAGGGTTTGGCTATTTTTGTTTGATAATTTACTTGCATGTTTGTGTGGGGGATTTTTAAAAAAGAAAAAGAAAGTAGCCACATTTTGCAGTCAATCAAGCATCTTCAGCTAATAAATGCATAATAGCGTATCATAAACAACAAAACTTTTATTACACAACGATATAAGAAACTGTATTCTTGGAATTCAAACATTCAAAGGACCACTTAACTTCAATACACTTACGGAACCCACAGGCCGTTTAAATTGCTTCTTTTTTTAATAAGTAAATTAAATGCAAGGGAAAATTAACTCTTCTTGCAGTGACGGCCAGTGACGGGGAGTGACGGGGAGTGACGAGGCCAGCCATTACGGTTCGGAGGTCATCGACCTCACGACTGGAAAACGCAGCAATGTTTCAACTACCTGTTTACCCTTTGTTTTCTTATTCGAAATTAGATTGAGATGTTTTTAATTAAAAGCTTTCATGAATGAGTTAGTTTGAATTTAAAATCACTGTCTTTTGACTGGATTTATTTTGGTCTAAAATATTAACATTGGGCTCGCTTAGTACAAAATTTATAAAATAGGTACGCACATAATCAAATCAGTATCAAAGAAATCACGTGCAAACAACGTCATTCGTATATATTTTAAACTAGTTGCCGCCCGCGGGTCCGCCCGCGTGATTGTCGAAAATTATCCCAAGGGAACATATTCCCGGGATAAAAAGTATCCTATGTGTTATTCCAGACTATAATCTACCATTGTGACAAATTTCATCAAATCCATTCAGTAGTTTTTACGTGAAAGAGTAACAAACATCCATCCTTACAAACTTTCGCGTTTATAATATTAGTAGGATAAACAGAAAGAAGAAATAGGCTTTTATTTTTCCATTGCAAATCGTAAAATTGGTCTGAATGAAACTGTAGTCTTTTTCTTAAAAGCATGATACGCTCGTTTTATTGAGGATATCCCGACCAAGTAGTAAAATTTAACCGGGGTTCTTTTTGTTTAATCAACTTTTACGGCACTGAACCATGGGGACATTGGCTTCAACCACAAAGGGGTTTTTGCAACAAAATTTTACAACCTGGTTGCGGTCTCTGAATTATTTTATTGGTTAAGTTTTGTTGTGCACATTTTTTCTGGGTTTAAGGTGCTAGGGACTCGCCACAAATTCGTAAGGGGCTCCATGAAAGCATAAATTGCAATTGAATACAAACTCTAAAAGCTTAGTTAAGTTGATATTTTAATAACATAGCCACGCCAGTATTCCCTTAAAGTTAAGGCAGGGGACTTAATATTTATTTTTTTGATTTGTACTTTGGGGGATATTATATATTTAATGCCACCGATACTGCAATAAACGTCGCTACCTAATGGGCCCAAACAATCTAAGGAATTAACCATCGACTCGAAAAGAACTTAGTACAATACGTTGGTAAATGTACATCATACACAAGCCAAAATAATCATTCTCAAATTTAATATTAATAACTTATTTTATAATAGGTTAAATATAGTCTAGAACGACTGTAACCCCAGTTGGCGCAGCTTAAGGGATAATCTGTAGCTTAATGTTTTTCTCACGTCCCAAAGCCACCATTTAAAATAATATACAAAGTTTAAAAGTAAAGTTCATCTATTACAGTACAGAATTGCATTTCAATGTTAAACAAGACTGTAACGTAAATAGACACGTACACTATCGTAGGGCCATCTTCCCCTATTATTTTGTCCCAAAAATCGGGGATATGGGCATGGGCTATGAAATTTCACCCATCCCGGGCAATTTAATAAACTTATCGAGTAACGATATGGAGACGACCACGAGAAACACGTTAAATTCAGATTCTTGTCCTGTTTTCATTAAACACACACCCTCGTGTGCTAATGGAATAGAGAAAACTATAGAGAGGATTTTTTTTAACATAACCATTAAATTCAGAACGCTAACATAGCATAGTAACAGCAATAAGTCTGATTATAAAATTTCCACTGCTAGATCTTCTTTAATTAATTTATACCTTTTTAAGCAGTAGAATAGTAGCATAGTCAGGTGTTACTTAGCTTAATAAGCGAACACCAATCGGAATGAACAGTTGGTTGTAGTTGTTGGTAAGTGCGCGTGTATGTATTTCAACATTCCACAGATACCACACACGAAGGAACTGTCGTCGCACTACGCGTAAGAACATCATATTATTTCTGTGTCATTAAGAATACCCGTCACATAATTTGTCATAGTTCAGTCAATTTTTGGGATTTTTCCTAGGTATGTAAATTTGTGTATGTGTTTGAATGTATTCCTAAAATACCCGCAGTCTGCAACTCTGCACACTGCAGTAGTACGCAACTTGACATACGTTAAAGTCCATCACAATAGAACACGCTAAAACTGTCGGTGACCACATTTCACCCATCACAGAGGGTGAATACTCGCAATTGAAAATATATCACTCACACGAAACAAACACCCCATAATGTACCAGTAGACAACTCGACAGTTTTCACTGTCTGTCCTTTAACGTGGCAGTTTAATAAAAGGGTGGAGCGCCCGTATAGTCAATAGATAAGATCATAGACGTAAACACGAATAAAACCGAGCCTACACCAATTGGCCGATACCCTTTCGTACCAATACCCCGATTCCCTTTTATTTGTACACGAATAACCTCTCCACTGTTCTCCTAAACACAAATAAGCAACTTTAATTGAATTGAACGGCCCTCAACGAAAGGGTGACAGGAATTTTAATGAAATGCAATTACGTTTTAGAGAGTGGTGAACAACAAATGAAATTTTCCAAAAAGCTGGAGCTGATAATATCGTATTGTTTCTGTTTAATTGACTTAAAGAACTTATTCGATTAATACGAAGTTTAGGTTAGATGTTTCGTTTAGTCGCCTCATTAGTTTTGTGGCACAGTTCTAACCGAACCAATGCTATTGATGACAGGTTTTGATCTTGTCAAGTTGAAAAAAGTGACGATCGAGATTAATCGAATTCTTTTCTTTAGAACGCCGCGTCACAGATTTAAATAAAAATATGTCACGACCGTCATCAATTTATTGATTAGTCAGGAGCCCATTTCATAAATTCGATAGTTTACAATCCGAAAACTTTTTTTCATACATTTTCTTCTTTACTAAAAATAAAACACTAGCCCCCAAAATAATTGTCAAATATATAATTAAAATTACCAATGCGATGTGCATTGTCAATTTTTATTAGGCTTGTTGCACACGTACCACAACACGTGAGTGGGCGCTAATTTAGATGAAAATTAATAATAATATTATTTATATCAAATTATTAAATTCATACGGACCACATTTTGCCGTCATTATCGACCGCGTGTGTGATACCGACCACATCTCAGCCACATCGCAACCACAACGCAACCACCAGCGACATCGCCAACTAGCGGCCGGCCAAACACAACATATACAATTTGTAGGTACCACAACGATACTACTAAAAGCCACAGCGATACTATTCACACGTAACCACAGCTTGACCACCTTTCGTCACGATGGTGTGGTATGGCTCGCGACCTCGGGTATATATGTATATACAGATTTTCGCAAGTAAAATGAAGCCTATAACCGTGTCCAGGATTTCATCCATCAATCCCTGTACAAAAATTTATCAAAATCGGTTCAGGTATTAAGGCGTGAAAGCGTAACAAACTCACTTGCGCATTTACAATATTAGTAAGGACAAAACTCAGGATACCATTAAAGCATGTTTGGTAGTTAATGACAGAAACTGTGTCCAATAAATCGTTCAAACTGTAAAATGGACTCAAATAAAACGCCATCTAAATTCATTCTTGCCATTATTCGCGTATTTCTGCAGCACAACTCACAAAACGAGGTTAGTTGTTATTTTGTGTACAATTCGTAGAAACCACTTTTTCCGGCGGAAAGTTTAAAAATAGAAACGTTTAAAACACACGTGCACTATTGCGATCGTTAAATGCAATGCGTTATGGTTGTAGAGCCACAAACGGTACCGAACAACCCGATTCAGTGCCGAAGGATTTATCGATATATTCGGTATTTTATCAAAACTTTAACTTTTATTTAGTTACTAAGTTTTGCCTGCGACTTCGTACGCGCATATCCCATATTTTCCCGTTCAATATGAATGTGGCTATCATATAAAAATAAAGAATTTTCCAAATCCGACTGGTCATTCTAGAGATTAGCCCGTTCAAACAAACAACTCTTCAGCACCAAGGTGGGTTGGCGTGGCGATTATGGCAAACCCTCCCTCTTGGGGGCCTATGTCCAGCAGTGGACGTCTTACGGATGATATGATGATGATGATATGCCTGCATTTCTTCAACGTTCTAACTCGTCTTCTTGACATGTATTACTTGATAATACAAGAACCGATTCTAAAATTAATTTTCAATAAACTTGAAATAGTATTGATCTTCCATGAATATTTTATAATCTACATACGATTTAGGAACGTTCTTATGTTCTGATTAAAACTTTTCATTAACCGATGATTTTGTTTGTAATTAAATATGGTAATGTACCGAGCTAGTCGTAGAGCCTTCAGCGTTGAAGACAAGAATCAATATAATCGAAATTGGACATATCAGAATGCAATCTTTATAGTTAAAATAAATTAAACGATCCTTAAGTAGTTTCAATAAAGTTAAACAATTTCTGAGTATAATTGGATGGTCGTGAAATGGATCAGGAATAATACCGAGCCCCTAGCAATTTTGATTATATTTCTAAACCTGACTAAAAGCTCAACATCCATATAAAATGAAACACTTTTCTTCACCTCAGTAGGTAGTAACAAATTTCAATAGGTTTAAATTAACCTTGGATTGTATTCTCCTCTCTACCCTTTTGTATTGCATGGGCCACGCTGGGCCAACTCAAGATAAAAGTGTCACTGTCATACACTCGACTGTCATCATTTGCCTAGCCTTTTCCCAACTATATTGGGGTCGGCTTCCAGTCAAACCAGATTCTCGATTTTCCCATACTTTTTACACATTTTTAATACAATATTGTCTCATATAGCAAAACATAAGATCCATCAATTCCGATCATCACCTCAATTAAAGTTGTGAACTAATGTAACAGTGAAATATCGCTAAGAAGAGTTATGTACCACTCAGGGAATACGTGCATACGCTACGTTTGCAGGTAATATATTGCGTACTATGTCTATCGGGAAATGTCCAGTGCTCACAGAGCACGGAATGACGTCAGAGACGGCAATCAGTATTGGTAAGACTGGTGCCAGATTTTCTGGCTTCTGACTATCCGTAAAGTCTGTTATGGTAAATGATGATCAAATGACAGCCGGGGGACTATTGGCTTAACGTGCTATCCGGGGCCCGGAGGAAACTCGGTATGTAATGGCTGGTAACCCACACAAGCGTAGGTTTACCTTGAAGTCAACCCGTGCGGCTGTTTTTATTTAGCCACGAGCTCCTCAACTCTAGAATAAATATAAAGTGTTGGGTTTGCTGCCTCTTACAGTATCCGACGGGACGTCTCCGTACTCTACGCCAGGACAGAACGTAGATTTCGCTTATTGACTGGCACAATGAACGGTCTTGAGGTATTGCACTACCGGTACCTCTAACATTGACATCTAATATCGTTAGGCTAAAAGCTGTGGTAGTAACTATCTATCTAGAACTTTCTTAGAACTTTTATTACAGAATTTGTTTTAGTCTGCCTCATTGACTTAGTAGTTGCCAGTGCAACTGCGCTGGGTTCGGATCCCAGGTTTTATCGAGTTTGTATTTTGTCCCGCGGCAGCGTGTCCAGCCAAGTTCAAAGAAAAATGAACTGGCGACGCAACACCATGTAGCATTACACGGACCATTTCGAGCTACTTTTGAACCCTTCACAACTCGAAACCTATTTAACCTACATACATGCAATTTGAAAAATGGCAAATCCACACACATAAATGCTGAACTTCATTTATGTAAACAACAACAACAACAGTTATTGATTTTTATGACTGACTGACTCACTCACTCCAGTGAGTGATTCAGTCAGTCAGTCATAAAAATGTAACCCAAGTCGAATCTTAAGCCTTAATTTATCCTATTTCAGGATGATCTACAGAACTTGGCACCTATTCAAATCTCAATTCTTTTGTCGCTGAAGTCGACAATCACGCATTTTATTAACATTGAACTTGGCTCACATTTTACATATGTTTTTGATGGGATCAGGAACTTCTCAGAGTAGTATTGGCCTGTGATTCATACCAACTCTACAAGTTTCAATAGTTTGTGATACATGTGTACTTATTTCATTCATATCAGCCAATTGCCGTCCACTGCTGAACGTAAGCCTCCCCCAAAGATCGCCAACCATCCCGGTTTTGAGCGGTCGGCATCCATCCGCTGCCAGCCACCTTCTTCAAATCATCGATCCATCGTGCCGCAGGGCGTCCCACACTACGTTTGCCCATACGCGGTCTCCACTCTTACACATGTCTGCTCCATCGACCGTCTGTCCGTTTACATGTGTACTTATTTATTATACCTTTGCTTATACATAGGTTAGTTTTTCAAGTTTGATCTACCTTTTTTATTTTATTCATCAGCTCTCATGCACATCACACATTTAACAATATCGTGACTGTCGGTTTTTGTATATAAATATTGGGGCATGGCAAATTACATAGTTGGCTTGCTGTTGAGTCACCGTTATACATATCCAGGTCAGAATAATACAAATAACACAGAATATTTGTGATCATTATTACATCATATTGATTCAGAAGAGAACATCTTCTTTTTAAGCGTCGTAAAAGTAGGATTAAATTATTAAAATGGGTTCAGAAATATAGGTTTCTAAAACACAACTTCGCCAAATCAGACCAGTAGGCGCATATACGAATTCTTGTTCGAAGTCGTGACTTCAAAATATACAACCAATAGGCCACACTTTCACTATTACAAATACTCTCTATCATTACACGTAATGATATGATACACAGTGAGAGTACTCCGTACACACAATAAGACATACCTACAGCTTTCTTAATGGATGTTCCACACGACTGCACAGAAGTAACTCACTGTTATGAACTTGCGATGCCATAGTATCATTATGATCATGTTTGACTCGCCCGTCTATGTAGGTGAGGCTCAAATTATCAAAATCATTTATAAATACCAAGCTGATCAGATAGACGCCACGCTGCGCGCACAATCAATTTATGGCGTAGTCGAGACAAATTGCGTGGTGCTGCCACCAATTCAGATGGCCATCTCTTTATTAGGGGCTGGTGTATTAAGGCCAGGCTATATGACGTCATAGTTTTTGAAAAATAGACTCCGTTAATTGGTGTCATAAAGTTATAGGCTCCGCCCAAAAAGCTGCTTTGAAAAATTGCTCATTTTGTATCGGTCGTTAAAATTTAATTTACAACCCATATCCGATATTTGGGGTACCAATTACAGCTATAATATAATAAGCGAAATAAAAGTTGCAGTTTTTATAGCCAATATAAAAACGTTATATAGAGATATCTAATCCAAATTCAAATTGCATTCTTATTTAATAGACATTTGATATAGTCGACTAAATAGGCGTACCAACGATATAACACTTCAACTATTTATCGATGTTTATAGCCGATAATGATGGGTACGATTTTTAGTTTTACGACTTTGTAACTATGACAAAATTTGAGGCTCTTGAGGTCGAGCCTTCGTCGCCCGAAAAGTATCGATAACTTCGTAAAAAGATACTAGATACGTTACAAAACTTAACAACCGAGACATAAAATGAAACTATAATCTCAAAGGGTCATATAAGTTGTTAAATTAATAATTTGTTTTGAAAACTAACACTCGTAAAAGATCTTTTACTTAGTGATGAGACTATTTTTGATACGAATTCACATAATAAAAATATTTTTATTCGTATTTTATTTGTCTTTAATTTCTTTTCACTGATGTGGTAAGCAAACTACGAAATGGTGTCTCGCTTTGCTCAGAGCTACTGCAGTCAGTAATTACGTAGAATAGAGGACCAACTCGACTAATTTTAAGGCAACGTCCATTCGCATCTCAGTCGCAATCTGTCAACATCAAGTTTTAAATTCCTCGTCATTCCCCCCTTTATTTTGATTGATTGCACCTGAGATTTGGAAATAGAAAGCAAGGCAACACTTAAGATAGGTAAAAGTTAAAGAAACATCCCCCAATATCACAAGAATTGCGGTATGGTACTTGGAATGATAGATTGGAACGTTTTCTAACACGAGATTACTAAAAAAGCAAAAAAGCTTTTTCAATTCCCACATCATCGAACTCTCATCAATATTTTACATTCGCCTCAACTGTCAGAATTTCGTGTACAGTAAAGTCATAGCCACATTGTACGACTGTCGGACGCTCGTCAGGTGTGAGTGACGTGGCCAGTCAAACGTCAGACGTCTGACGTCAGGCGTCGATTCCACGTCATTGGCGAGTGAGGGTTAACTTCGAGCGCCAGACGTCATGTTGGCAATTTACGTAGCAGGTGAGATATGGAGGTTGATTTTGATTACTGAAACTATGTACCTAACTGGTTTATCCTGATACTTATAGTTAAATTACTGATGATGAAAATGAATACAGTTTTGCTGTGATACAATAGGGATGTTCCGTGAAAAAAAAATGATACAATTTAATTCTTAAAAAATATTTGACATATATTATTTGCTTGATCAAATAATAATAATAATAATAAAGCCGATGAGTGCCCAAGGAGCCGATCGACATCGACATCGCATCGACTTCCTGAAGCAGAAAGTGTATGCATGGGCAAACCGTATTCGTAGGTATAGGCGGCGAGTGGAGCGATACACCCAGAATCGCACATTCCGAAGTAATGAAAGGTTGGTATATAGGGTTTGGGAGCAACCGGACCAGGGTGTGACTGACACGCGCCTGCCGGATGATGACGCCATGTGTTTGTTCTGGCGCAACATCTGGTCGGTGCCTGTCAGTCACACCGAAGGTGGTTGGATTCGAGAGGTCGAGCGAGCGTGCTATCCATTGCCAGAAATGGGGGCAATCACAATCAGCCCCCAAGATGTAGCCCGTGCAGTCCGTCCGTTGCCTAATTAGAAATCTCCAGGGCCGGACGGACTGCACAATTTTTGGATTAAGTGGCTACAAAGGTCGCACGCTCGTTTGGCATATCAGTACCAAACTGCCTTAGAGTCCGGCTCGCTACCCGAATTTCTTACGACAGGAGTTACCCACCTGCTCCACAAATCGGGTAGTACCTCGGAACCCAAAAATTATAGACCGATCACGTGTCTACCGACGGTCTATAAGGTTCTTACATCTATTTTGAGAGCTAAAATTAATAATCATATTAACAGCAACAACATCATGTCTGTCTCTCAAAATGGATGTAGGAATGGGTCCCGCGGTACTAAGGAGCTACTCCTCATTGATATGGCCATTAGCCAACAGGTTCGGCGTTCCCAAAAGGATCTGTCGACATGTTGGATAGACTATAAGAAGGCCTATGCCTCGGTGCCTCATACATGGCTCATGAGGGTGCTAGAATTGTATAAAATTGATACAATGCTACGCACCTTCCTGATGTCGTGTATGGGGCAATGGAGGACAGTTCTTCGCTATCCAGGATGTCGAAATATCCAGAGGAACAGCGAACCGGTAAGGATCGAGCGGGGTATATTTCAGGGCGATAGTTTGAGTCCGCTTTGGTTTTGCCTAGCCTTGAACCCTCTAAGCACACTGCTGGAGAATTCAGGGCTGGGCTATCGGTTGAAGAGAGGTGGTCAGGTTATATCTCACCTCCTTTACATGGATGATTTGAAACTCTTTGCCCCCAGTAATCTGCAACTGATGGAGCTACTGAAGGTAACTGAAACTTTCAGTAGTGCCATCAGGATGGAGTTTGGTGTGGACAAATGTGCGGTCATGCATGTAAAGCGTGGGGAGATTATGGAATCCGTGGGAACTCAACTCTCGGATTCCATAAACCTCAGATCCCTCTCTTCAACTGAAACTTACAAGTATTTGGGTATGTCGGAAGCGTTAGGTATCAATGTTACTGACATGAAGCAATCGTTGAAGGAGCGCTTCTTTGGCCGCCTGAAGAAGGTATTCAATAGCCTTCTATCAGGCGGAAACAAGGTGCGCGCCTTCAACGGTTGGGTCATGCCGGTATTGATGCACTCTTTCGGCGTACTCAAATGGACTCAAACGGAACTTGACGCCCTGGATAGGCGGGTCCGTACACTGCTTACTGCATATCGAATGCATCACCCACGGTCGTCGGTAATGAGACTGTATATCCCGCGAAAGTGTGGAGGTCGAGGCTTCTTAAATGCTAAGACTCTCCACAATCGCGAGATATGCAGTCTCAGGGAATATTTCCTAGCTGTCGACGTGGGTATGCATCGAGATGTAGTGACGGTGGACAAGGGACTCACCCCGCTCTCTTTGGCAAATGAGAACTGGCGCAAACCTGCGGTGCTAGACACTAACGATCGCAGGGCTGTATGGCAGAGTAAGGAACTTCACGGACGCTATTTCCGGGCCCTACATGGGCCCGACGTAGATCAATTAGCGTCCGTAGCCTGGTTGCGTTTCGGTGATCTCTTTGGAGAAACCGAAGGTTTTGTCTGTGCAATTATGGACGAAGTTATCATGACCGGAGATTTATTGTGAAGGACGGCACAGTTGACATATGTCGGGCATGTCACCGTCCGTGAGAATCGATTCGCCACATTGTCTCTGGTTGTTCTCGTCTAGCTAACGGAGAATACTTGCATA
>NDFZ01005459.1:0-19081 GCA_002192655.3 Mamestra configurata
TTTAGCCAAAAGTGGTTTCTTTTTTAAAAACGTAATCCGGAACCCGGTTCTAACAGAACGATGGTGTTACGAGCTTTTTGCCGAGCCGAGCAGTTTTGTCATTGTTTGAAGGCCGATTTACATCAAACGAACATAGAGCTAGAGCTAGAACAAGAGCATTATTTCGTAATCTTTTAGTGTAAACGAAAGCTAGAGGTATCGATTTACATCAAACGAACATAGAGCTAGAGCTAGAACAAGAGCATTCTTTAATAAACATTTTTCTTGAGACCAATCCATAATTTAATCGATAAGATACGTAAACAATCGCTAGAACACAAGAACGCTTTGATGAGACCGCTTAGTGGCGCGAGCACGTCCGAAGTTCCGAACACGCTAGAACGCTCTAAGCAACTGTTCGCGCGCTCTTGCGCCGTTTACATCAAGCGAGCGAGCATTCTTAGAATATTCTATAGAATCTTTGCGAACGCACTAAGAACAACGAAAGAATGCTCTACGCCTGTTTACACTAGAAGGATTTGATGTAGTGGGGATAGAATGAGCATTCGCTCGTTTGATGTAAATCGACCTTTACATCTGCGTAAAGCATACATTTTTTGACGAGCATATACTAGAGCGTTCGCTAGAATGATCGTGAAACTGTTCGTAGCGATGTTTGGCTCTATGCTCGGCTCTGTTCGTGGTTCAGTTAGACAAATTTAAAAACGGCGAATGCTCGGATGTTCTGTTACAAGTGAATGCTCAAGTCTATCACCACCTAAAGATACACCACTTTCAACATCCAGACACCAGCCACCTTATAACTACGCAATTCATTATTTTCAGGTTTTGAGGCTACCTGTCAACTTCTTGGGTGAAAGACTACACTGTAGTGTAGTTTACAACAAATAAATAATATTTAAAATATAAATTCGCTTCGTAAATAAAGTGAGAAATATTATGATGAATAAAAAACATTACGACAATTTATAATTCCAGCAGTATGTGTAATTATTGCGGTCCGTCCAACAATGTAATGACATTTGTTTCACTACATTTAGGAATTCATATTAAGATCAGAAGATATCACAGAGTGACGCCATTATAGTGGTCTCAGAGACGGTGAAGACCTTCACCCACCTGATTGAACTTGATGGAACATATTTTTTATCAAATTTTATTGATTTATAAACACACCTATGATAGCAGGATGGGAAATCATCAAATGACTTCTTGCGCTCTGGGTGGAGTGGGAGGGCGTGTCAGACTCTTACTGAGTAAAACCCATCCTTCTAAAGCCGTTTGCGTTCCGGGGCCGCGGTGACTCTTGAAAATTGGTCATGGTTATTAAATTTATTTTATTATTTTCATAAGGGTTCTTTGCCTTTGCACGCAAGTCTATACGATTATATTCGTAATTAAATTATCTTTCTTTCGATACAATTTTTTATTGGTTAACAGATTCGATCGGTGCAGTTACCTATATTGATTTACCTGTTCATACCTGCTTGCCAGATCGCCATGAACAGAAGTAAATTGGCAAGCCTACCAAGGCATATTCTCCATGTTAAAAACTATCACTTGAAACTAAATTTGTTTGGTTATCAAAATAGTGAAAGTTACGAATTAACATAATAATTAAAACTAATTTAATTGAAAATAGCCATAAACAATCTCCGACGCGCAGGCATGTTTTTAAATATATAAAATTTGATAAAAAAAATGTCCCATCTGGTTATCAATTGGGTGAAGGTCGATCTTCCATGTCTCCTCTACTATAGTTACCTACTTTAATGCACACACATACAATATAATTAAATATGTAAGTTAAATATAATTGTAATCATATTTTTTAAATGATCTCTGTAAGTACCTAGTTTTTAGTAGTTGTTATCTTATTTATTTATTTTTTGCATGCTTTAAATGAGTAAGCAAAATATATGGAACGATTTTAACTTAAGAGCATAATGTACCATATTTTAAGCAAAATAAATATTCTATTCTATTCTAAAATACTTACGCATTAGGGTGATACACATAGGTCATGACTTCTCTTTCCTTCTCTACCACTTCTTTAGGGTAGCTCTCTATCTCATAACTGAAATAAATTCAAGAGCAGAGTAAAACATACAATTACAACAATGGAGTTATTCAAAATGTTAATGTATTTTGTTCGTAGTGTTGCGTCGTTACTTCTAGCGCCATCTATTGTCGAGTAGCAGAACTAGTAGAGTCAAGTTACTTCTAGACTTTTCTGTGCTAGAACATTCTAGAATTCTCGACATCTAGTTTGTTGCGACCGATATGTACGCGAACATTCTAGACCTTTCGACAATAGTTTCTAGAATTAACTGACACCCTATACACGGTGCCATTTTATTCATCTAATTCCTCTAGCCGCGATTTTATTTTTATTTATTTATGAAGATAATATGTAAGTACAATTAAAATAAATAATGCATTAGAAGGATGAATGACAGTTTACGTATCAAAACAATGTCGCCGTGCCATTCCGCGCCATCCTTGGAACACAACGCTCGGACTGCGCTCGCTACAGGATGTTTCAATCTACGTCATGAGTCATGATAGTAAATTATATTTAATTTTTTATATAATTTAAATGTTCATAAATATCGTTTTTTTTAATAAATGTGTAATTGTGTAGTAGTCATTGGATATATGAAGTTGGCTGCCTTTGTAAGACGATTATAATGGCAACGTGTATAAGGCCTGCATAGACCGCGACCGAGTCAGTTTTGGATTGGCGAAACAAGCGGATACTTCGAAAGCGAAATCTTGAGTGCGAAAGTGATTAGTGAAATTGTGTTTTATAATTAGTCAGTCTCAGTTTGAAGTTTTTTTCAGTGTTGTAAAATTAAATTGTCATTTTGGTTATTTAATCTGCTATGTTATTATTGTCATGAACCCCAAGCTCGATGCAGTTTATTTATGAATACAAAGCCACAGCTTGTATGTTAATTTTGTACGCCATATATTGGCAAAACAGTGCACATATTTTAGACTGAAGAGAATATACCATCAGTAAAATGGTTTACTGATGGTATATTCTCTTCAGTCTAAAATATGTGCACTGTATCTTAATTTATTTTGTTGAACATAGGTATGGACCTATGTTCAACAAAATAAATTAAGATTCAGATTCAGAGTATTTATTTGTAAACATAGGTTACAGATACACAGATGTGTGAGATGTTACATTTTTGTAAGTTCTCTATGCTTTGCCATTAGGCGCACAAATGTTTGTGTAAGTTTCAATTACTTTATTTCACAATATCAAATTAAAATTATAGAATATCAAATTAAAATGATTGATTGATTGATAAGTTGGACAACTAATGGGACCTGTTGAGCCTCATTTTCAGAATAAAGAATTCAACCCTATGCGAAGTGGCTTCCTTCACAATGAATTCAGAAATTATTGCAAGGGAGCATACACCAGTGATAAAAAGTATATGCCATGTCCATCTCAAAGGTCTAATCTATCCCTATCATAATTCATCCCAATTGGTTTAGTGGTTTACATGAGAAAACGTAAAAGACTGAGTTACTTTCTCATTTAAAATATTGCTATAGATATAGATATCAAGATGTAGCTTTTATTCATAAATGCATTCCTTTTGCAAGTCCTTAAGGGAAATATTTTAACTATACATACGGCCTCACAAAATCCAGTACATTGCTGGCTTCCATCTCAGTGCAGTTCCAGAAGACGATGCCGCCTTCCCTGAAGAAGATGATCTCTCTGGGCTCAGCACCCACGCTGTACACCGCGTTAGCCACCACCACGTCTCCTATTTCATTTGCTTTTAACCTAAGATTACATTAAGTAAAGAATTTTTAGAATTTCCTGGTAGAATATCAACTTCATATTTTTACAAACAAATGGGGTATTTAAAACGACATATAAATAATGTAATCTACTGCATCTTGCGTCTTCCGTCAATTATTCAGAGCAATAATTTATTTAATATTTAATTTGTGACAGATCATTATTGGTTTGTTTAGGCTTGGCTGAAACTACAATTTTTAGTTTTTAAATACACATCTAATTATCTACATAGTAGTTTCCCAATTTTGTTGATTTCAGTTTTTCAGTCTAGCAGATGAATCTCGCTATTTTTAAGAAAAGTTATTTCTTTGAGTTGACCTTTTCTTCCAACGGTATTCGTATTTATCAACAATAATTGCAATTTCTTATCAATTATTACATCATTGAAACTAAGATACATTATGAGTAAACACCACTTACGTTCCCGGCTCATACAGTTTCTGTTGAATCAGAGCTTCTTTCAGGCTCTTCAGGTCATAGGAATTTGCTGTAGCATAAGCTATAGTGAGGTAGTGTCCCTCTTTCTGCGTCAAATCAGCCGGGCTAGCCTTTTTGTGAACAGTCTTCTTTTTCAAAGGTATTGAGCCATTTTCTATCGGTACAGTCGGCTGAATCGCATCATTGGCGTAGTTCCTTACAGCAGCTATCCCTGCGATGCTAAATACATCGTTTTTCGGTAATAACAAGCGAGCTTTTGGCGCTACAAAACTGACCACAGTATTTGCGGAGAAACATTTCGGTGTCGCGCACCGAAATGTGTTAAATGCAATTCTTGATAAATACACAGTCATATTTAAATTGCCGCGTATATAAAATAAGCTAAAACTTGTAACAATGCAGTTATAAATGCGTTTCAGTAAATTATTACATAAAGTTTAAGGTTATGCTTAGGATACACTGTTTTGACATTTTTTAGTTATAATTTGACTTTAGATTTTACGGGCTTGGATAAGAGGTTTTTTGCTACCTGTAAAGTCTCCGAGCGTTGTCCCGAACTCAACGCCGCTCCGGCATAGGATAAATAGTGATGAGACTTCAAATGTACGGGTAGAATCTGTTGTGTGTGTGAGCTGTTTTATTGATGGAAATCGGAAAAAAGGAAGCCTGGTTCGTGTCTTTCATTATTTCCCAAATTAATGTCTTACACCTGCCAAATTCTTTGATTACTGCCAACGATCTAATACAAATAAAACCCACATAAACTTCATACGTATTTATTGATATTGAGATCACTTTAGGTGCCTTAGTTAGTCGTCACCACTTAACATAATGCTTCGTCAAATGAACGTATCATGCGAAAGCAGCATTATTCTATGAGTTGGTCTCCGTTCGTCGCCATGAACAACGTGTGGAGCTTGCGCGCGAACTCGGGCCCCACTCGACGCGCGCGCGAGCCCTCCACGGCCGCTCGAGCCACGCCTATGTCTGCCAGCTTCGTGATACCGTCGGGTGACTGTAGGGACTGCAACAAACGAAACCAAATGTTAAGAGGGTTTACTCGTCACAGTGATTTGTATAAACTTACAAGAAGGCACTTATTCTTGGAAATGAATGAACCGATTTTAAATAAACTTGATACGCAACTACGCATACGCAATATAACGAGGACCAAAAAGTTAGTTCATTCATTCCAAGAATAAGGACTTGAATCTGACACCAATCTTGGCAAGATATACCGTGTTACCCAGTCATTGGGTTGTGGAGGTCAGAAAGGCAGTCGCTCCCTGTGAAATACTGGTGCTCAGCAGTGGATATTTTGTTCAGGGATATTTTGTCCAGTGGATATTTTGTTCAGGGATATTTTGTCTTGGGGATATTTTGTCCAGGGATATTTTTTCCAGTGGATATTTTGTCTTGGGGATATCTTGTCAGAGATATTTTGTCGGAGATATTTTGTCCGGGGATGAAGAATCGTGTCACCCTATGGATAGCCGTGTACACTAAAGAAAGGGTCGTGACGGAAATTCGTGAAGTAAAAATCTTACACTTTTTTCCGCCAAACCCGTACCGTGCGATAAGGAACTTCGTTCCAATTATAAGGCTATGATGTTACCTCGAACATCACGAGCGGCGACTTGTGCTGCGCGCAGATGGCTCGCGACGTTTCCAGACTGGACTGCGGCAGGATGGCCAGCATCTGTTGCCACAGCCGGCCCACACCCACTCCTGCAAACGTATATGGAAAAGAGGTATATCATCAATATTCCTGACCGACTATCGGGCACGCTGTCCAATCTCAACGGGATTTGCCAAGCACGCAGATTTTATAGCAAAACCCAATTTATAACCAACAAGCAGGGGGTTGCTTGTTGGTTATCCGGCATCACACGGGTAGCAGAGCATTTAAATTATAACCTCCACGATGGCATATGATTTTTCCGAGATCTTCAACAATATTATCGAGAGATTTCAGCCAATTTACACAAAATCTTTACGAATTATACAGCTAAACCTTCCTCATTAATCACTCCGTCCACTGGTAAAAACTATATGAAAATCCGTTTGGTATTTTTGAGGGCCCCGTACCCGAAGGGTAACCAACGGAACCCTATTACTTAGCCTCCGCTATCCGTCCGTTCGCCCGTCTGTTTGTCACCAGGCTGTATCTCAAGAACCGTAATAGGTAGACAGTTGAAATTTACAGAGTATGTATTTCTATTGCCGTTATAAGAACAAATAATAAAATTAAATTAAAATTGAAGGGGGCTCCCATACAAGAAACGTGTTTATTTTTCGGTTTTTGGTACGGAATCCTTCGTGTGAGAGTCCGATTTGTACTTGGCCGGTTTTGAGATTATCGCGTATAGACAGTCACTGTGGGTGAACTTTCTTTTATAATAATTCTGTAGTGAAAATAGTGGTGCTTGTCTCAACCATAATTGTCCCAACAATTAACAGCTACCTATTTTGTATAATAATTTTCGGATAACGTAATTAGCACTGTATAGTGTATATGCTACTCCTATCGACTAAGGTTTGAGATTATTATATTTTGTAGTGCTGTCTGTTGCCCCTAATAAAATAAAAAAAAAACGTGTGCGTCTCGGGACGCCCGACAGAAGTGATAACTTAAGCTAATCTAAGTTGAACTATTTAAAATGGTAAGCGTCTGTCCGAAATACGACTAGCGCTGTGAGTTAGAGTGAGAGAGGAAGAGCCTGCCTACCGCTGCCGTATGCGTGAGATAAAGGGAAGTCAGACGGACTGGCGCCGTAAAGCGTTACGTTACGAAGCGGTTTAACCTTCCATAAGAAGTTATCACTTCAAAAAAAACACAAGTAGTTATCAACGGCCGTAAGACCACTTTTGCATGCATGAACTTTTAAAAACAAAAAAATGTATTGTAACTGACCATCTTTATCGACACCAATACAGTTCTTGTTATCCCCTCTCATATAGAATGCTGCCATGTCGTCACAGGCACGTTTAGCTTTTCTGAAAAATAAAACAAAAGCTATTTCTCCACAACAACATCTATGCACATTTTCTGAAATACCGTGTTTACTACAAATACCATTTTTAGCAATAAATATATTATTATATTATATTATTATTTCTTTTTGAGTAACTCGTAAAGTACACACGGTGAAATAAATAAGTGTGCAGACGACTAGCGACCTCTACAATGTTTCATAGAAGAAACACTTCTATGGCAACAACCCCAAAATCGCGAAAAATAACAGCTTTTCAGTATATTTTGTCAAGTTCATCATCATCAGGCTTTTTAAGGTTCATCATCATCCATCATCCACAGCCCGACTTCGCCCACTGCTGAGCATAGGCCTCTCTTCTCTTGTGCCAATCCCCACGTTCCTGTGCCAGCCTCATCCAGGTTCTACCCGCGATGGCAACAATGTCGTCCGCCCATCTCGCCATCGGCCGACCAACACTTCTTCCAGTCCTCGAGCGCCACTCGGTCACTGTCTTACTCCACCTATCATCACCGCGCCTTGCCAGGTGTCCTGCCCAACCCCATTTTAGTTCCGCAATTCGTTTTCCGATGTCGAAAACCTTCGTACGTCTTCGGATCTCGACGTTTGGAACTCGATCTAATAGACGTATGTAGGTTAATTTGTATAAATTGGCTGACTCAAAATAATTTCTATAATATTAAGCAATATTTGGAACATAGACTATAGTTTTCATTCCTGTTGTTTGTTGCCTAATATAACATTCGTTCAGGTACCTATAAGTTTGCATGCTTTAATTCTAAGCAAAACATGTTGGACCATATACTTGTTTTAACATCTTTAAATACCGTGTTTTTCGCAAATAAATATATTATTATTTCCTTTCATATCAGCCGAAAGACGTCCACTGCTTTGTTGAGTTATTACGACATAAATTTAAGGGGCTGTTGATATTTTTTCGTGGTTTCGGGGTTGATGCCATGGGAAATAACAAATGTACATAATGATGAGCACATTACCCATTCCAGATTTGACGTTTATTGTTACAAGGTGTCAACTTGAAGCCAAATAACTTGAAGCCAAATTTTCAACTACACGAGTCACAGTTAGTCTTAGAAATTATTTATGTTCTCCTGTTCATAATCCTGCTTCCTGTAAAACTGATTGTTTTTATTGTATGTGACAGTTATGCAAAGATTTACTCGCTTGGTGAGTGTTGTTTTTTTTTATTTTAGTTAGCCTATGTCCCACTACTGGGCAAAAGCCTCCCACATATCTAAGAATATGATTATAATTAATAAAAAATATGATTACCTAGTCGGATCCGAGGCAGCACTAATACATAAAAATATCCATTAAATAAAATAGCAAGACTGATTTTTTTTAATGACAATAAATAATGACTAAAAATAATTACTGTAAGTACCTAGATAATGACTATCATACACTTACTTAACTGTTGTGGATGGTTGCAGAGATAGATAGAGAGAGGGGGAGGTCAATGAAAAGATGGATCGATTGTGTGTGATGTGATATGAAAGATAAGAGAGTCAGTGATAGCGTGAAAATAGGTAATAGGAAAAATGGAGGAATCCTCGTGCTAGACTGGCCTTATTTCGAGTTTTGTAACGTTCTCGATTGCGTTAGCGAAAACTAACAAAGCGAAATTTGTACAACAAAAAGAACCGCAACAAAAATTTTAATAATTTGACAATTTTTTTTTTTTTTTTTTTTTTAATATGGGTTTGCTCTTGACTCTAGTCTAGGTCATAGATGACAGAGACAAAGTCGATGATGGAGCGAGCTTACACAGAAGAAGCCTGTTCACTCTAATTTTGAAGAGATTAGGGTCGTATGCGTTCGGAAACACAGACGCAGGCAGAGAGTTCTGAGCCCAAGGGCAAGACGATCCGAGAACATCATTAAAATTTTGGTGTATGTACCCTTTTTATTTTATCTTTGCGTTGACATGTAGGTATAGTATTAAGCAGTCAATAAGTAGTTGCATAAATCTGGATTGTATGTACTACTGCCGACAAACTGCAGCAGTTTGGCAGAAGATATGTAATATAATAATATAATAATAATATATCTTGGGACAACTCACACACGGTCATCCGATCCCATACTAGGCAGAGCCTGTGCTATGGCAACCAGACAACTGATAAACATACTTATATATTTCTAAATACATACATATTATAGACAAATTACACCCAGACACAGAACAAATGATCATGCTCATCACACAAAGATTTGTCCTGGGTGGGAATCGAACCCACGACCTCCGGCTTATCTATGTAACTTTCTTGAATAAATGAATAAGTAAATAAATAAATAAAACATGTGGCGCTGGCCCCAAGTAACATGCGGTTCAGGGCAGGATGTGCAATACATATATGTTCTATTTTGGAACAATTGTATTATGTACCTGATTATTGTAAATGATAAATGATATTTATTTTGTGAGTAGGTTAAACATAACACTATTACATTTTTAAACTAGATGAGGCCGGTGTTTGCTAGCTGACTACCATGAGGTCAGTCTCTTTAATAAAGTCCATACAATCGTACTGGTCAAATCATATGAGAACCATGTAGGTTAATGTCTGAAGTGGTCTTTTGAGGAAAGTGGCACACAGATTTGAGTGGACCTGTCCAGACAGTGCAAGCATTTGTCAGTTATCGTGTAGCTCAAACTTGGAACTTTAATGTATGTAGAAAATAATTTTGATGTATGTAGGCATCACGGTGTGGTGCTATTAGAGTGTATCTTAGTGCTTAACTAAATGTTTGACCGTATGAACCATTTACGGTGAAGCATTTAGTGTAGATGAGCTAAAGTTTCATCGTAATAGGCTATAACAATACTCATTAAGTAACTTTAGGTACAGTGGTGAGAAAAAAAAGTGTAGTGAAGTGTAGAAATGAATGATACTTACTTAACTGGTGCCTCGGCAATGGCTTTAGTGAACTGTGCGATGGTCAAAGCTAGTTCATTTGGCGTGTTTGCGATTACTGTATCGCAGTCCGCAGTCACCAACAGGTCTGAAGCATTAGCATAAGCGATATCTTAAACTATAAGCAATGAAATCTCTAGATGATCATAGGTCCTACAATAGGTATATTATATCGCTAGTGAGATATTCTACTTAAAAGTTTTTCTTATGTTTCTGCCATGCATAATTTTCTCAGAAAACAACTGAAGTGTATTAAAGTTTTAATTTTTTCTTTTAATTTAGTCTTGCATGATCTTAGATAAAATTAAGTGTAAACCTAGTTTTTAGTAGTTTTTATCTTAATTTTAACTTATAAGCATTATGTACCATATTTTAAGCAAAATAAATATTCTATTCTATTAAGTATATAAAAATTATTGACAGATTCATTTACACAAAGAAAGTCTGACAGTCAGTCTGGGTGGGGTATCGTGTTACCCAGTAAATGTGTGCTACACGTCGAATAGCCAACCGCTTTATTAGTCACTGGTGTAAATAGCTTAATTTGACTGATCAACTCTGATCATTCAAAAGTACCTAAGTAATTGAAATAAATGCTTTGAGTTGAGTTGATCTGAATGTTACCGTTACTGGAGTCGGAACATCAGATTAGGTAGTCGCTCCATTTAAAATACTGGTTTTAGTTGCATCCTGCTAGGCAGATTGATTTTTCTACATTAGGGTAGACTGGCCCTATAGCTGAAAAAACCGGACAAGTGCGAGTCAGACTCGCGCATAGATGGTTCCGAGTCTTGATTTTTTTCCGAGTAGGTATACATTACCTACGGATATATCAATGTACATCATGGTCTTTCATTCTTTCAACCGAAAAACAGTTTCATTTTTTTTACTTTTTCCTGTACTTGTACTGTAAGATCTATCTTCTTGCCAAATTTCATGACTCTAGGTCGGTCTAGGTCAACGAGAAGTACCCTTTAGGTTTAAATTCCTTTGTAAGCCTCAAATAATGCGCCATAAACGGCCTTATCTTCAGATTGCGTTAACTTAGAAGTTAAAGTTTTCAATGCTCCAAGGGGTAACAGACCTGAGCATTTGATGTTAATTTTAGCTTGGTTCCTCCACGCGTTCCTGAGAAAAAAATCTTAACAAACGCACAGACAGACAACAAAGCGATCCCATGAGGGTTCCGTTTTTGCCGACTGAGGTATGGAACCCTAAAAAGGCTAGGCCGAAGCAAATTACATAAAAGTATCACGCCAGCATCTCAACAAAGTAGGCAGAGGTAGGATCACCTATATTTAGCTAATTATTTATTTTTATGAAACACTAGCACTTCGCTCGTGACTTCGTATGCGCAGTTTAGTACGAAAAATGTTCCCCCTTTTCACACCCTTAAAGGTTGAATTGCTTAGTGCTCATCTACATCATAAAAGGAAGCGTTGTGCAAAATATCATTTTCCTAGTCCCAGTACTTTCAGCTATGCGTTGCGTTGAGTTGTCACTGTTGTCAGTAAGTCAGTTTTCCTTTTATACATATAAATAGAAAAATTAAAGTAATAAAGGTACCTGTTATGGCTAACTCAAACTCGATTTCCGTCATGGGTGTGCGATTACTGTTGGATGTCCGGCGCCGTGGAGCTCTGTGAACAGAGGTTTGTTTGCGACCGTTCTTTCTACATCACATGGAACAAAAGGACAGTAAAAAAAATTAATTAAAACAAAATAATATCAAAGAAAAAACCTAAAACAAAGTAAAAAAAATAAAAATAACTTAAAAAAGAGAATACGCAGTTTGGACCCAATCTGTATCAAGTTGTAGTATAGAAAGGCCACAATAAAAGCTTTATTTGTAACTAGTTGCCGCCCGCGACTCCACCCGCGTGTTTGTCGAAAATTATCTCAAGGGAACATACTTCCGGGACAAAAAAACTCCGATGTCCTTTCCCGGGACTCAAACAATCTCTACACCAAATTTCATCTAAATCGGTCCAGCCGTTTGCGCGTGAAGAAGTAACAAACATACACACACTCATAAACTTTCGCCCTTATAATACAAGTATTAAAGTGTGATGTGAAGTGTGATGTGATGTGATGATATTTATTTTGTGAATAGGTTAAACATAACAAACACTTTTACACATCAATCTTTTTGGGTCATTTTAAACTAGATGAGGCCGGTGTTTCCTAGCTGACTACCCTGAGAAGAAACACCGAAACAAAGTCAGAGGTCAAAGTCTCCGGTCAAATCATAGTCATAGTCAGGTATTGGTCAAATCTTATGAGAATCATGTAGAGTAATGTCTGAGGTGCTCTATTGAGGAAAATATCACACAGATTTGAGTGGATCTGTCCATACACTGCTAGCATTTGTCAGTAGTCGAGTAGCTCAACTTAAAAAACAATAAGGAGCTCAACGACTCGACGAACGATGGCAAAAAAGGACATTTGGCTAGGCCGCAAAGTACTCAAACTGCCAGACATCGTTTAACATACTTGAAAAAATAAATTTTGATGACTTGACTTCTTTTTTTGTGGGAGGTAGACAAAAAAAAGTACGGGCAGATGGCTTAGTCGACGTTGACACGCCCTACGCTACGATCGCGCGTGATTATATATATTCAGTGATAAACGAACCCTTCGCTTCTTTACTGATGTCTGTCTAAGTGAAACTTTTGAAATGACTTTATGCAACAACTTAATACAGCTCTGGGTACGGAGTCATTACAAAAGTGTCCTGTGTCCTTTGAAATGCTACTTTTACTATTTTCTGACACGCAATGGACTCAATATTTCATGATTTTTTCAATGAGCGTTCCCTGAAATGTCTAGCACCAGGTGGCAGCACTGAGGCGTCAAGTCCAGGCACCTGTCAAAACACTAATGTTTCGTTTTGACATTTGTTAAATTGACATCAACGTCAAGTTTCTGTCAAAGTCACTTTTTCTATTAAGAGGACCTCTCGCATACGTGGCGCCAACCGGTACGTAAATTTTCCTGGAAACTCATTATTATTTTTTTATTGATAGGCTCGCGTTTATCACAACCTTACTTGATGGAAAGCGATGATGGAGCACGCTTGCCTAGAAGTAACGTTGCCGAAAAGTATTCACATGCTGATGTTGACCGTGTGTAACGCACTTGAAGTAGTCGTCCAGTTTGAACACGAGTAGCGTGAGTCGGCGGTCGCACAGCTGGCGGATCTCCGACAGATGCGAGCTCAGTGTATGCGCGCTCACCATCTCGCACAGCTCTTCTGCGTCCGCTATGTACAGCGCGCGGTCGCATGGTACCCGAAGTGGACTTAGTTTTACCTGGAAAATTTGAAACAAAACTTTTGTAGGTACAGTCAAAGCCTCAAAGATCAAAATTGCAGTATCTATCGTCAGTTGCCTTGGGATTTTACAACAGCACTTTTGACCCTTGACTCCATTTTTTTTAAACTTGGGAATGGTCCTGGTCTACACGATAAGCGCAGGGTGACACAGCATGTGCGCCTATATGATGCACTACCATGTGTGTGCTATGTACCAGTACCCCATAAGTGGTGACTCTCTATACGTGCCTCTCTATCTCTTTTCCTTTAAGGTCTAAAAGTATTTACACTAAGTTCTTATTTAGCGATTGGGCAACTCCAGGCATTCGTATAAGCAGGGAAAAGCTATATGAACTGTATGGCTTAAAGCAGCATATGAATAATATAAGTTTTCATAAGTATGTTGCAAAATATTCAAAAACATATAAAAGTGTATGCAAAACAGCAAAAGCTCTGCATATTAGCAATAAAATAAAATCAGCAGACGACAAAATAAAAACTACTTGGAAAATAATAAATAACGAAACAGGTAGGAAGAAACAGCGTGAAACTAAATTTAATTTAAATACTGTACATGGCCAAATAAACTCGGACGCAGAGGTAGCTCAGGAATTTGATAACTTCTTTGCCAATATTCCTCTTAAAACTACAGAAGCTCTCAACTCGTCATCCACGCTCGCTGCTGACTTACTTAGAAAGAATGTAAAGGTATGCCCATCGGAGTTTAAGTTTCAACATACAAACCCCCAGGCCATTATAAAAGCTTTTAAAGATCTTAAAATTAAATCAACAGAAGATCTTTGGGGAATATCTGTAAAAGTTTGTAGATCTATCATTGAAACTATTGCCCCCTACTTAGCTGTCATATTTAACACTAGTGTAGACAAGGGAGTATTTCCGGATCTCATGAAACACAGTAAAGTCGTTCCATTGTTCAAATCGGGTGATTCTCAAGAACCCAACAATTATCGGCCGGTGTCAATTCTGCCAGTTCTCAGTAAAGTGTTTGAAAAGTTAATGCTTAGTCAGATGTTACGTCACTTTAATAAAAATTCCATCTTTCATGAACACCAGTACGGTTTCACCAAAGGGCGTTGTACAACTGACGCCGGTGTCACCCTAATAAAGAACATTTTTAACGCCTGGGAAGAGTCGCAAGATGCCATTGGAATATTCTGCGACCTCTCGAAAGCGTTCGACTGCGTTAACCATGAGACGCTTTTGTTGAAACTTGAGCACTATGGGATTAGGAATAGAGCCCTTGGTTTACTTAGTTCATACTTGATGGGCAGACAGGTTAAAGTTCAGATAAACGGTGTAAACTCAATAGGGTCGGAAACGACAATGGGCGTTCCTCAGGGTTCAATATTGGGTCCATTCCTTTTTTTAGTTTACATAAATGATTTGCCCCAATTACTTAAAAATCAACCAAAGATGGTGTTATTTGCGGATGACACATCATTAATATTTAAAATAGACCGACGTTCACAAAATCTTGACGACGTCAATAGCTCTATTCATCAGGTCCAAAATTGGTTTACGGCAAACAACTTGGTTTTAAATAAAAAAAAAACTAAATGTATTAGATTTTCTTTACCAAATGTTAAAAGTAGCGAATGTGACATCATATTGAATGGAGAAAAACTGGAGTTCATTAATCAGACGGTTTTCCTAGGTATCACATTGGACGAGAAATTACAATGGGGGCCTCATATAACATCTCTTGCGGGTCGTCTAAGCTCAGCCGCGTATGCTGTTAGAAAGATAAGACAGTTAACAGACGTAGAAACCGCACGTTTGGTCTACTTTAGTTACTTTCACAGCATTATGTCGTACGGTATTTTGCTGTGGGGTCGGGCTGCTGACATTGAATCCATATTTATTTTACAAAAGAGAGCTGTCAGAGCCGTTTATAATCTGCGTCGCCGTGATTCTCTTAGGGAACTTTTTAAAAAGATTAATATTATGACAGTCCCTTGCCAATTCATTTATGAAAATATTATGTATGTGCGGAAAAACCGACATCTTTTTAGTAAAATTAGTGATAGACATAATTTTAATACTAGAAATAAAGACAAATTAGATCAACCATTTTTTAGATTAGCTAAAGTCCACACTTCTTTCATGGGGTATTGTGTTAAATGTTACAACAAAATACCTTCTGACATATTAGAACTAAATGAAAGAAAATTTAAAACTCATGTTAAAAGTACACTTTGTGAACAAGCATATTACAAATTAGAAGATTACATTCAGGATAAGAATGCTTGGAAACATGCTGGTCCTGCTCCATAGGACAATCAAGGGTGAAGGTCAAACTGGTTGATTAATGTATTAACTTTATAGATATACTGTTTCTTTTTTTTGTGTTTTTATTTTTCTGTTGACTCACACACTGTTGTTTAATTAATGGTTCCAATGTTTGTAAATATGTGAGTACAATTTACCTAAATTTCTTTAGGAAATTAATAAGTTTACCTCTGCTGGTGATACTTTGTTCTTTAAGTAGCATACTCTGGGTGCATCGTCCTCACATAATATTAAATTAATTTTTGTATACTAAATTTTGTAAAATCATTATTTGAAAAGAGTAACTATGGAGTTTCTTGTCCGTTCTTCTCCATAAGAATCTACCTTTCCGAATGGACAGTAGAGTCACTTTATTAATGTAAAATTGTTATTTTACTGAACTGTAAACGTGACGTTCAAAAGTGCCGTTTAATGGCCTAATTGAAATAAACGTTTTGACTTTTTGACTTTTTTGACTTTTATGCGGGGTCCCTCTATACTCCTGTACTACTAACCTGTCCACGCTTTTTTTGCAGGTCCCGGGTACAGTCCTAGTCCACACGATGAGCACGGGGTCCCTCTATACTCCTGTACGACTAACCTGCCCACTCTCGTTGTCCAGCGTCCTGGGTACAGTCCTAGTCCACACGATAAGGGCAGGGTTACACAGCGAATGTGCTTGTATGACGTGTGAGCCGTGATGGGCGACCTCGCGGGGCACGTCTGCCATGTACCACCGCTCCCAAAGGCTTGGGTGTCCCTCAATGTTCATATACTGCGAAAAAAACGTTGTTCTGAAATCATTGGTGAGGTATCGAGCACAGTGTTATTTATTTTTTCGTCTATTATGTTCTTAGTAATGGTCACCAGCTGCATCGCTAAACTTAAGCTTGGAGCAGTAGACTAATTCTGCAGCCACATATTGCCGCTTAAAACGAATTTAGCATCCTGGTTTTGCTATTGACTACTAAGTTTTATTGGTACTCAGACAGTATTATCACTACATTTCATATACATATATCATATTCATATCACATGTTATATAAAACAAAGTCCCTCCGCCATGTCTGTTTCACTGTATGTCTGTACGCGATATACTCAAAAACTACCGAACGGATTTTATACGGTTTCCACCAACGAATGGAATGATTCATGAGGAAGGTTTAGACGTATAATTCATTAACCATTTGTGTAAATTGGCTAAAATATGACGATAATGTCAAAGATGTCGCAAAAATTCATGCCGACCCCCATGCATGCTCTGCTGCTTGTGCGGATCGCAGGTGGGTATCTAGTTAGGTACTCTTAAGTCACATTCCCTGATCAAACATTGCCACTGACAATCATGGTTACAATATAGACCAATTAACTCAGACATTTCAGCAAAAATATCGTAGTATTACCCAATATAAATGTTTTGTCTTGATATTAAGGTAATACTAAGATGTTTTTGCCAAACAATCAAAGAATCTTAGCATTTAACTTATCGATTTAGTACCTTCATACACTCTGCTGGTTTGTATATCTTGTTCATTTCAGCCGCTGTCTTCTTAGCCAACTTCTCTTCTGCCAGCTTCTGCCTCTTAGTTTGCCTATCTAATGCTGCATTTGACGTCTTCTTTCCTTTGCCGTTTTGACTGCCTAAATTGAATTGATATGTAACATAACAATATCATTGATTGGTACTTAAAATGCAATAACTAGCTTCTGCTAGCGGCTCCGTTCGCGTTGAAATAATCTATAACCTTCTCCAGGGTCCCATCTATCTCTGTACCAAAATTCATCAAAATCAGTTGGTCAGTTTAGGCGTGAAAGCGTAACAAACAAACAAACTCACTTAGCATTAGTTTAACACGATTCAACAAACCAATGATTTATGTTAATTTTAATTCTGTAATTTTTTTTCTTCAAGCCCGCCCTTGCGCTCGCGGAAGAAGTCAATTGATCAAGATTTCTCATCCTTAAAAAAAAAGGCATGGGACATATAGCACGCAAGAATAAAAAATGTATATGTCAAGAAACCTTGCCTGCATACTAATTTCTTTTTTGGACTGTACATTTCGAAAAAAGAACTAAAATTTTATCAGCTTAGGGTAAATTGAGGAACAAAATTTGAATGTCAAGAATGGAATGCGGCCTCATTTACTTACAAAATCTCTTTTGTTACAGAAGAATAAAGTTAGTAAACCGACCTGCACTTCTCCGCTTCACACCACTATCTGTTGGTTCCATGTCAACATCTTGGCTGCTGCTGGGGTCACTGGAGACCTGCGCCAGATCATCTGAAGCTAATGAAACATATTTTGTTATTTACTCTAAAATTACTTTTTGAATTGAGAATTTTGAATAAACATTTACAGCAACAATTAGTGTAAATTGGATTTGAACCGTTTTAATTAACTAGAAAGAAATAAATAAACTAGCCTTCTTATTCATAAAAACTTTATAAACATTATATACATAGCTAAAATAATAATAAGCAGATTCTTTATTCAAAATTTTCTATGGACAATTTGAATTTAGAATCTTAAACAGTATTTTAACTAAGTAATGGTTATAAACTTTTTTATGAATAAGGGGGTTGCTTTATTTATTTATTTATTTCTTTAAATTTTGTTAAAACTGTACGATTACAAAAAAAAAAACATTAAAAGTAAATTAAAGCAAAACACAAGTTGAATACTGAAGTTAGTCAGGTTTTTCTTTCCAAGTAGAGTTTGACAAATACTCAACTTCAATTTTTTAGTCGAGATATTATGGTTTTTTTTTATTCAAAGTCAAAGTGAATTCATTTATTTCAACTAGACCATTACAAGGCACTTTTGAATGTCAAATTTACAGTTTAATATCAAATGGTATGTACGAAATGATGATCTCCATCGGGACCTAAAAGTTGAGTTCATCGAGAAAGTGATACGAAAATCTGCAGAAGCTCACGAACAGAGACTTCATCAGCATGTGAATGTCGAAGCGATCCGGCTTCTCGACCACACGGACATAGTGAGAAGACTAAAAAGAACAAAACCGTTCGAGTTAGTGTTTAGTGTTTGTGAAAGTGAATAGTGTAATGTAGCACAAGTGTTACCAAATAAACACAAGAACGAAGTGTATTCGCCTTAATAGAGACAATAAGAAGTGCCATTGGACACATTCTTAGTAAAGACAATAATAACAGTTTAAGTTTTAATTAAATTACTTATTAGTCTATATACAAGGCTAGATTGTAATAAGATTAGGGTCCATCCATTTGATGAACACTAGGATAAGTGAAAAAAAAAAA
>NDFZ01005459.1:19690-107567 GCA_002192655.3 Mamestra configurata
CAAAAAACAACAGTATTTTCCAGTTTATATTAATAACAAACAAATCCCATATGAGAATACAGCCAAGTATCTCGGTATGACCCTTGATGCAAAGCTACGCTGGAAAGCCCACGTAAAGAAGAAAAAAGATGAACTCGACCTACGGTTCAAAAGAATGTATTGGCTGCTTGGAAGAAACTCCGTGCTGTCCGTGCAAAACAAATTGTTGTTATACAGACAAGTCCTGATGCCAGTTTGGACTTATGGTATTCAGCTGTGGGGCTGCACTAAACAGACGAATGTTTTAATCATCCAACGATTCCAGAACAAAGTACTACGGGAAATTGTAAATGCACCCTGGTATATACGAAATGATGATCTCCATCGGGACCTAAAAGTTGAGTTCATCGAGAAAGTGATACGAAAATCTGCAGAAGCTCACGAACAGAGACTTCATCAGCATGTGAATGTCGAAGCGATCCGGCTTCTCGACCACACGGACATAGTGAGAAGAATAAAAAGAACAAAACCGTTCGAGTTAGTGTTTAGTGTTTGTGAAAGTGAATAGTGTAATGTAGCACAAGTGTTACCAAATAAACACAAGAACGAAGTGTATTCGCCTTAATAGAGACAATAAGAAGTGCCATTGGACACATTCTTAGTAAAGACAATAATAACAGTTTAAGTTTTAATTAAATTACTTATTAGTCTATATACAAGGCTAGATTGTAATAAGATTAGGGTCCATCCATTTGATGAACACTAGGATAAGTGAAAAAAAAAAAAATTAAAATATAAGTGACTCTAGTAGTCCACTCGCAAAAAGTAGATTCTTATGGAGAAGAATGGACAAGAAACTCCTTTTTATATTTATTTCATTGTAAGTAAATGAATAAATAGAAAGAATACTCTCCATTGTGCACAATTTTAAAATCATGAGTGATCTGTAGATGAATATGTTCATCTACAATGGAGTCTACTATTTTATCAAAAATTATTTTCATTAACCTTTTGAGGCGTTCAAAAGTGTCATGTATACACAACAAGCAAGCGCGTGCCCTGTACGGCAAACGTGACAAATATGTGACAAAAAGTACGGCGAATTTGTAGCTTGGCGTCGGGGGCACGCCGATGCGTTTATTCTCTGGCGTTCAAAAGGTTAATAATAGCAGCCAGGATTGTACATCCTAGACGGGGCCCGCTAGGGCCAGAGCCTGCCAGGGTTTCGGAATTTGCTCGAAAGAATCACCGCGGCCCTGGAACGCAAAGGGCTTTAGAAGGAACACGGATGGGTGATAGTCAGTAAGAGTCTGACACCCCCTTCCGCTCCACTCAGAGTGGCAGAAGTCATTTGATGATTTCCCATCCTTAAAAAAAAAGATAGTACATCATGGACCACCGACATAATTATCTTTTCTCCTTCTTTGTGAAATCCATTGAAAGGTTGTCTGTAAGAATCCCTTTTAGAGATGAGACCACCCATAGATACACCCTACCATTTTATAAGCCACCCATAGATACACCCTACCATTTTATAAGCTCCTGATGTAACTTATTATGGTGTACAATGAAGAGTAGGTATATCTATCTGTCTATACAAAATTCTACAACATACTACGTTTTTATTTACATATATATTTACAATTGTTTTAATAAATACTTAACTATATACACTTAAAATAAAAACTCCTAACTATAATATGGCGTCAAATAATTCATCCACATTGCTATCGACTGGAAGTGAGCCTAAAAGACTGGCGGCATTGCCACGTTGTATGGCAATGCTAATCCTCTGTCCGAGGTAAAAGCCAACCCTTGGGTCACGTGAAGTGTCAACTAAGCGTTTAGCAAATTCATACTACTAATTGAAACATAGAAGTGGAAACTTGTACTTTGCCAGCTTCTATGATGTATTTCAACAGTAAATGTACTAGCTGTGAGTTTAACCCTTTCTAAGGCAGAGGGAATATTTTTACCACCATATTTCACAGTTCATAAATCGATGATAACATTACCATTAGTTATTCGATTGTATTAAAATGGTATTTTCAAGACATATCAATCGTTCATTAAATATTCATTTAGGATAAAAAAATAAAAAATAAATGTTTTATCCGTAATGCCTACCAAATTTAGACGATACTTGGCATATTTTTTCGATTTCCAAATTATTATGCCTGTTAAAGGGTTAAATAAATAACTGTAGCTGCTACCAGTAGCTTTGCTCACGTGAATGTTGGATATTATCCCAATTTTTGGATAAAGATTAGCCTATGCTATTCCAGACCATAATCTATCTCTGTTGCAAATTTCATCCAGATCCGTTCAGCTAAAGAAAGAAAGAAAGTAAAAGAGTTTTTTTGCGCCAAGCATGACGCATACAAAACAATAAAATAAATAAAATTACAAAAGTTATTCAAGTTGGGAAGATATGCGTCCCATTTGCGCAAAACGGCCATCGCTCAGCATAATGCTGGGACTCGTGTGTGAGACAGAGCCACAGCGCTGGTTTTCTGACGATGTTTTGACGTGATTGAGTAACAAACATCCAACCATCCAAACTTTCAAATTTACAATATTATTATAGTAAGGAGTAAGATAAAGTAATTACATGCATTATTGTAATCCAGGGGCACTGGCACTGTGGTGGTAAAGTAAAGGTTACTTTCGCTGAGGTTAATATCATCAGTACTTATCTCAATGTCGTTGTGATTGTTTTGTTTGTTGATGTCATTATCAGAGTTTGACTGAAAAGCTACTGAAAAAAAACAAGTAATCATAAGAATTTTAAGACTAGGCTGTGATAATCTACCTTTATGTATACATGATTAGGGAACCTAAATGCCACCAAACGATTGGCAAAAATAAGAAGTACAAACTGTTACTTAGAAATATTTTGCGGTCTTTTACCTAGTGGGTCGTTGGGTGAGTCATCATCATCACTCTCTCCAGAGCTTAGTATATATATTTCAGCCATTGTTCGGTTAATTGCCGTTAAAATCAGAGTATATATAATAAACGATTGTTTGTTTTTTTTTCGCAGTTTTCGCAATAATATCGGCTGTCACATGTCAAGTTGACATCATCGTCAAAGGTGACAGTGACGTTTGACTTTCGTTCATTAATTTTATACTACTGCAAAAGACGTGTTGACCGGACTGGCCCGGAGGAATAGCAATGTTTCTTGTTTTTCTCTTTAGTTTTTGTATGTTAAGTTATTTTACTTATCATTAAAAAGCTGCTAAATCCGGTAGCAAACATACAAACAAAGTCAAGAAAAAGCTATCCCTAACTGCTGGCTGCATATAAAATTCTCTGCTTATTTTTTCCGCCGATGTCAAATGAGGGTTTTCTGAAATTACGTGCACCAGGTGGTAGCACTGAGGCGTCATGTCCAGGCATCTGTCAAAACCTATTCAGACATTAATTAAATTGACGTCTACGTCGTATTTACATCATAAGTTACGCCTAAGTGTCGCTTACTGGTGGCAATAAAAATCCTGAAAACCCACATTCCAATAGGAACAGCATCTTTTATTTGCGTGCCTGAAATAAATTATGTACTCCTTCAAAACGGTGAGGACTTGAAACGAAACAACCATAAGATCATCTTTATCCAGTACTCATTAGCTAAACTTTGAAATAACGTGAATAGAAGAAGTGGAACTAACTAATGTTGGTGCCGTATGCGGATAATGTAGTGTCATTGCGTCACCCGGTATGACACCCGACCGTGACAAAAATGTCAACGAACCGTCGAGTGACACCCCCAAATGCAGAAAAGCTCAAGAACTAAGGATTTTTTTGCACTCCAACTCGGAGGTGTTATCATTCAAATTAAAATAGAAGTAATTTTGTTTATTTATACAGAAAAGCTCAAGAAGTAAGAGAGTGCAGAATGCACGAGCGAGTGAAGCGAGCTAGAAATTACCTATTTTCATACCACCAACCATTGCTTATATATAACCCCTGTTACTTTCAAACCATAGACTTCCATAGGTTTTCCTGTAATCTATCAATCTAACAAAATTTATTTATTTTCGTTACACGTCCGTGTTTGGGTCACAGAAGATTATATGTGCACCAAATTTCAACTGAATCAGCCAAATAGACTTGGAGAAAATCGGCTGTGACAGACGGACAGACAGACAACCGAATGATCTTATAGGGGTTCCGTTTTTCCATAATATAGAGGTTCGGAACCCTAAAAATTGGCTAATTTGACTGCCCGAAAAGAGCCAGACAGCCGTTTAACCGCTGTACGAGTACATCTATTGATTTCCCATAAAACAGTCATACAAATCGTGAATTTGTGATCATCCAACCTAACCTTTCCCCGCTGTTTTCGCTGCAGCGTTGTATTTCGTTAGATCGTACAATGATAATGGGCTGTATAGCCGGTCTATTCTGTCGTCATCTCACCCACCGTGAACACTTAGGTGGAGTGAAAGACAAGTGAGCTGTCATTCCATCTTGTCTGTATGGTTTGACAGCTCACTTGTGCACTTTGCCTTAAGTTTTCACTTCGACATGTGTAAACTTAGGTGCAGTGAGTATAAGTGACCTGTCATTACATTTTTAACATTGCCTTGGATGTATCTGTAAAGGTGTTATAATAATGAATGAATAAATAAATAAATAATAATAATTTTAAATGTACCTATGTATTGACAGCTCAATTCATGTTCAGGGTTACTATGATGAAGTCTTAAAACGATCGAGATTCCGCTCCAAGAGAGAGACGAAGCTATACATAGCGTATAGCACTATCCGTTTTACAATGTCGGAATTGGATGGCATTAGCACGTTATAGTAGGGCACTAGTTCAGCTAAGTTTTCACGGTGAGATGTTTACAGAATCGCACTGCTGTATAGAGCTCGGTGGGTAGTGTTTATTAAATTAATTATTGCTGGGAATTGTATCTATTGTCTGCTCTTTCATGTTTCCTTAGTATAGTGTTAATTGAAATTGTATAGATATCATGTTTCAGAATGAGGGATGGGTAAGTTAGCAATGAAAGTCGTTAATCAAACAATAAAATAACAGTGTTTTTGTTTATTCTGTTGTTAATCTCTCATCAGTACCTACTGATTGAAATCATCTTGAATTTATTTAGGTATGTACCTCTACCTTCATTCAATCTACCTATTGACTTTATCCTAGCAATTGAATTTGAACTATGATTTGTATGAAATACCTTTACCTACCTACAATTTGTTCTATGACCTAGACTAGAGTCAAGAGCAAACCCATATTAAATAAATAAATATTGTTATTAGGTAGGTATCTCTAGGTAATTCTAAATATGGAAACTTTTCTTTTTACAAAAAATCTACGATATCAAGTTTTCACCTTCTAGGTATCTATCTCTATCTATTTTTAGGTAAGTAAGTACCTACTTATTATGCTGATAATAAAAGCGCGAATATTCGTGTCGCGTTGTCGCGATGGTTTAGTGACAGTGCCGGATAAGCATTCTTCTTCGCCCAAATACATTTCGATGCGACGATTCCCATGGCCATACTAGTCGCGACAGCGGAAATCTTCGCGTTATCGCGACAGTGTGGCCGCGGCATTAGATATTCCGCTGCAACGCTGCGTAATAAACAAACAAAACAAGTTGCAGCTTCTTTATTTTTCCCATCGTACAGGAAGAAAGAAGTGTAAATAAAAATAAAGAAATGTAATACAATATTAAGTTGCGACATGTGCAGAAAGGCTGCGATGAAATTGTATCCTGTTAATATTTTTGTTGGCTGTTTTTGTCACTTACAACTTCAATCATTTTTTTTTATTAATTTTGTTCGTGATGGAGAGAGTTGAATTTCAATTGTGGCTGGAACTGAAACATCTGCTGAGTTGATGACGCTTATAATGAAGTCATCTTCGTGATCATCTTAGTAGTTGTCTCGTATTAAATGTAAAACTCTTCGTAAGAACCCGAACAACAAACTAGGTAGGTACTTATTTATGTATCGTTCGTTATTCTTTAGAGAAACGATCGATGGCTACTCAGGGTAGGGTTGTCAACGTTTTTTGTGTAGAAAAAAGAGTATCTACCTTTTAGGTACTATATTACTTATTGAGAAACCAAAATGTTGTTGTTTTTAAAATAATTAGAGAATTGCAATGAAGCGATGGATTTCATTTACTTATCACAGACAAAATAAGTAGAGTATTTTAGCGTAGGTACTCTATTGGTTTTGTAGATAATAGAGTAGGTACTTCTACGCAAAATAGAGTACAATAGGTACTCTATTTTACGGTTGGCAACCCTAACTCAGGGACACTTTACCTATGTCTTTATTTTAATTTAAGTATGAGAATAAAAATGTCAATTAATTTATTTATTTAAACTTCATGCACAAAGGTACAATGGCGGACTTAATATCTTCGGCCACAGATAATATAATAGGTACGAGCATACTTTTATGCCTAAGTATGCTCGTACCTATTACATTACCAGTTGTAAATAAAAATTATTACCTACAACAAAGTTATAGCTGCTAGCAATTTAAAACATCAATGTAGATCGACAGAGCGCCAACACTAGGGGTATTGTGTTCAGTTCAGCCGTAAGAAAAACGACGATGAAAACAGTTCAGACAGACGAAACTTCGGACATAACAATCAGTGTTCCTCTCTCCTCTGTCCTAATAGAAACAAAACACTTACGATTAGGAAACGCTTTTATTATGTTTGTTGCTTGGGACTCCAATCCTATCAATTTGTAAATGAAAGGACATTTGCTCCTGAATGCTTGTTCCTCATTAGAATATTGATGATCAGAGATCGGAAGACATGCATCTGATGCATCAATTAACTGCTGTTACGTGATGCATGAAAATCAATACTTACCAGAGCAAAAAATAAATGTAGTAGGTAGATAAATGAAATATTAAGCTTCGACATTCACGTACAGAAAGGTTGCCATGGAATTGGAGGTAATAATTAGGTATCCTGTTCATATTTTGTTGGCTCTTTTTGTCACTTTCATTCATTTTCATCATGACGAAGAGTTTAGAGAATTATGTTTGAAACAGATACCTACTTCTGCTGAGGCAGCGACGATGACACAAATTTTGACAGCATGTGTCAAGTGTGGACAACTGATGTCCAAATTCAACATTTGGTATGCTAGGTACCTATTTCTGTTTCAATTTAAATTCTGGACACACAATTCTGTAATTGCGGAAGGTCAATAATCAATAACTATATAAAACCACAGCTATAGGACTACCTACAGGCATGTCTGTGCCTACACATAGATACCTACCAGAGTAAGGTGGAATTCCGGCCACATTACGCGCGCTCCTGCCACAAATTCCGGATAGGTTTGAAAACGATCGCTGTCAAGTGCCAAGGCCAACTAAATTATTCAGGAGCTCATTAAGTTAGTAGTGTCACTAGTTACACGTTAGTGACTTCGTAAAAGATTGTAATAAAATACAAACAACAAATAACATTTCGTGCAAAAGATAGGTACCATGGTCACACCTTTTTACACCTTGGGCTTTATTTCAATTAGTTTGTGTTGGCGTTGGTGGAAATAAACTGTTTTTCTATCTTTTATATCTTCTTCTTTTATGCATTTCTTTTTATTTGTCGTCACGACAGTAAACACCATATTCTAACCATAATTTCATCTTTCTCTCAATCTTATTATTTTCTTTATTCTATCCATAATGAACATGCCCAAACATTTTAACTTGAAACTAAGATTACATACCTACGTTATTTAATGTCAATGTGCCAATTGAGAAACTGAAAGGCACACAATTTTTTTTGTATTAGACAGCTTAGCAGCATTGCATGATCAATGACATAATCAATCAAGAATTAATTCTTGATTGTAAGTTTTGTTGGTACCTTACCAGAATGCAAAAAAGACTTGAAGTGGTAAGTATTTATTTTATTTTATCGATTTTTTGGTACCTACTTGTGCTGTTTAAATATTCGTTACCTACGAGAACCACAGACCGAGTATGTATGCTTTTTTATTTAGTTTTAAGTACCTACCTATTTCTTATTAAACATTTAACTACTACTTATATCTGCAGTCGCAAGAGTCGTGGCGTGGATAGCCGAAGTTTATAGCCATTAATAATACCTATCAGTAATAATGACTAATTGTCTATAATGTTCACTAGTTCAGTTCATATTTAAAGTAAAGCCATTAACACTGAGTAGTCAAGGAGTAGAACTACCTATGTGCTTACCTCGAAAGCACATTGTTCGACTCCCTATTCTTTAACGGCCGGTTTCAATAACGACTCTACCTTTGACTAACTGTCAAATTAGCTACCAAAAGTAGCTGGAACGTCATGTTTGCCTTTAAAACTTGACGTTTCAGCTACTGATGGTAGCTAAATGCAAGCAAGAACTGCACTTGGTGGCCACCTCTGCTTTCAATGCAGTAATTAGAAAAGTATTCAATGAAGGAACTCAATAGCCCATTTATTACTGAACAGCACCACACCACATCACAACAATGCTGCACAAGTCAGTGCTCGCTTAAGTTACTACTACAGAGCTGTTAGAAACCGTGAAAAGAATAAAGAAAACATAAGCGCAGACAGACTGGCCGACTTATTTGAACTGCAAACAAAAAATAGAGCTATCACCAAGGAGGCAAGAGACAAACAGTCAAGACCAGACCAGATCAGAATAAAAAATAGTCGTACGACTAAAGGCCATTTTCGAAGCAAACAAATCAGGCGACAACGCTTAGGTATTTACGTTCAAACAAAACAAATATGAACGAAGCTTTTTTTGATCCCTCCTGTCTGTTTGTTCTCAAATGTTTGCTCTATGTCTGCACTGAGGGCTTCGCTACGCGTTCCCTCCACTCCAGTCTGGCTTTGTTTACGGGGGCGAGCGGCCGTTGCACCTCCCGCCAAGCAACCGCGCGCGTGTCTAATTTAAAAATAAAACTTATATTCGCTGCTGCACATCCTGTGTTCCATGACTAATATAACTCAAAACTTATCACCAATAACTTATTTCTAACACAGTTTAAGTCATAAGTAAGTTGGCAGTCAAACAAAAAAGTTTTGATTCGCATTCCATTCTTGGCGTGCAAACTTCTGTCTTGTGCTAAATATTTCATTATTTTATTTTGTAAAGTTCATAGTGCCATGCAGTGTCTGCTCCTCAGTGTTTCGTAAATATTTGAAAACCGAACCAAAGATAAACAAACAATCTTTTTTTTTTGTGCGCATTTGTAAATAATTAATTATGGATGTGTTTCCGAAATTCTAAATCATAGAAAATTAAAAATGGATTGGCGCGAAAAACTGTTCGGGAAGGTGTTGGTCAAGTGTGAATCGGGGACTCAGAATGGGAAATTCGAGAATATATCAACGTTGGAAGCTTTGTCCGACTGTGTGGAAGAGGCTGAAGGAGCTGTGTGCGGAATATACTTTTCTTTCGCGAATATAAGTGATACAAGTGACGATTTCGGTGTGCGTTTGGAGGAGGTCTACAAGCGGGTGCATCCTCGTATGAGGGTGGTCCAGGTGGTGTTGTGGGCTCATGTTGGCACTCCTGAAGGGCTGGTGGAGCGGGAGGCAGGGTTCCGGAGGAGTTTGACGGGCAAGCCGTGGTTCGCGGTGCCCTTCCACGATGTTGATACGAAGGCAAGCATAAAGCATAGAAAATAAACAATTTAGAAACAGAAAAGTACTTATTCTTTTTTTTTCAGGAACAAGTCTTCTTTCGTAAATGTATTTTGTAGTTGATACTACTTATACCTTAACTCTTTTCTTCAAAAGAGGTAAAAGTATAGTCATCATCTTCCTGCCCTTATCCAGCCTTATCCCATGTTACTTGGGGTCGGTGCAACACGTTTTTTTCTTCCATTCTTTCCTGTCAACCGTCACGCTATCATTAACTCCCTTTTCTTAAATATCACTCCTAATACAATCCATCCATCTTTTCTTTGGCCTCCCTCTCCCTGTCCATCCATCCACATTTATATTCATAACTCTTTTAGTTACGTGCATTTCATTCCTCCTCTTCACATGACCATACCAAGATAAGCGGTTCCCTTTTAACTTTTCTGTTACTGGCGCACCTTTAAAGCTACCTCTAATGAACTCATTTCTCACTTTATCCATTCTCGATACTCCACACATCCATCGCAACATTCTCATCTCCACTACATGCAATCTTTTCTTATCCGTCTTTTCCACATCCCAACATTCTGATCCATACAGTACGACAGGTCTTATGACGGACTTATAGATTTTCCCCCTTAACTTGAGGGGCATCCGTGGGTCGCAAGTTGTTCCAGTGACCTGTCGCCATTTCATCCATCCGGTGCTTTACGTCTCGGTCTATATCGCCGTCTCCCTGGACAAGCGACCCGAGGTACCGAAAGTCGGAGCAGATCGGTATAGGCGTTCCGATGAGAGCTATAGGTATAGGACTGGAGAGACCGCCGAAATCGCAGAAAAGAGGTAAAAGTATAGTATCAACTACAAAATACAAAAGACATTTTAGACACTGTACCAATATTTCCGTACAAAATATTGGCAAAAGACCATAAGTCACGATAAGAGTCCTTTTGGCTCTGCACTTAGTCTGGCCACACTCCAAAGTGCATAGACTACATTTTTATAGGGAAAGCTGACCACAGGAATCAAGAACTTACAAAACCATACAATATTTACACATTTTCTTACGGTAGATACACTTATAATATGGCAAATTGCATACAGACTTAGAGAAGCCGATCTTGATTGCCTCTCACCGTAGACCACAATAGGCAATTCCATTGCCATTTTTCCATTGTGGTCAGAATTCCATCTATATTGTTCATGCATGCGTGCAATTTGTTTTTTAGAAATTGCAAACATTATCAGGTGGTAAGTGGTAAGTAACTAACATATTCTGACGGAGAACCCATAACATGGACGGGTGTGAATGCAACTTGGCACACGGGTAGACCATACCCTGAAATTAGGACATGGGAATTGTTAACCTGAAGAATGATAACTACCGACTTCCGAAGCCGCACAAAATGTACTTTTAGTGTTTTCTCCCATACAAAAAAAACGTAAAACTTTTTTTTCTGACGCGTGGAGTGACCTGTACCATCCATACGTTAATATTACATAAAGGGGGGTATTCTAAAGCCATCACAATTTTTTTTTTCAAATCCGTTACTTTAAGTTTCTATGTGTATGGAGCTCGATTACCGGACCACTGTGCGGCAGCAGCTATTCCTATCCTACTTCCTACTTAGGTATCTAATATTTTAAAAGTGATCATTTGTGAGTTTGAATAGAGGTTTGTAATTATTTCACGCAAAAACTATTAAACAGATTAATATGAAACTTAACAGTAATATAGCTTTAACATCAGAATGACACCTAGACTATAATTTATTAAGAGAGAACAACTTACTAATACAATGCGGATATAGACGCTCGAAGAAGCAAATTTTCATAAACCCACTCGAATTAGAAACAAAAGCATAAGCACCTCTATGGTCATCTTTACTAATTGACGTCTTAAAAGTCATGCTCTTGACGAACCCACTAATAACCTCTTTTCATCTTCGACAGCTTAAAAAACAAACATCGGAAGCTTTCAAGCAAATTAAACAAATCATTATGAGAAGGCAAAATATCTCAAACGCTAAGCCATTTATAACATCAAACGCTGGAGTTAAAACTTCGCAAACACTTGAAGATTTGCCTTTAATTCTGTTTTAATTTATTTTAGAAAATGTTACCTTTGATACTTTGTGGGAGTTCGCTTGCGGGTTTTATGGAACATGATGTTTGTTTGGACTTTTTAGCTTCTGGCAATTTAAAGCCAATGTTGTTCATATTTTTTTCTTTTATTAATTTCATATTACGTAGCAAATTGGGTTCTGATATCTATAACAAAGATTGTAACTGTCATTATATTGCTGCAAATATATTTAAAGATTTTACGACTCCGAGACTACAATTTAATGGATCAATGAATTCGCTTTCAACTTAGATGGCCTCTTGGAGGACACCACAGAGCACAATTATTCACCCATAGTTAATATGAATAGCTAAGCGTGAACACGATATCGACTTATCCTGAAATAATCACAAACACTACATTACAATTATCTGTCAATAACAAGTCACCAACCCACAATGCACAGTATCCATACCGTTATCCGAAGCATCAACTGCCACACACATATATATACATACCAAACCATCAACAGTATATACAGGATATATGCCATAGTAGCTGATGACAATGGACATCACAATATCAAGCAAGTGCATTAAACCAAGCCGCGCTTTGTCGGCCACAATTTGCTGCCACTGGCACGCGACAAGCATCGCTATTACAGATTATTATGACATTTATAGACCCTGTTCCTGTCGATAACAAACACGGAATATATTCGTATAAAGTATATTCTGCGAATATGTCGGCAGTTATAAAGGATGATACAATGTTCGCATACGTTATTGTGTGACATTCGTCAGAACTGCGATAAAGTTGTGAATTTTACGATGTGATACGTAAACATTGAGTGGCGTTAAAGGTTATAGCAATAAAATTGTTTTCAAAGTTCTTCATAATAGTTCGGATGCTGGAAATATGGAACCAATGCTCACCGCAGATTTCCACGCGTCTTACTAACTTCTGCCAGTGGCTCCGTTCGCGTGAATGTCGGGAATTATCCCGAGGGAACATAATCTCAGGATAAAAAGTAGCCAATGTGCTATTCCAAACTATAATCTAATTCTGTGCCAATCCGATCCATTCAGCCGTTCTGGCGTGATTGAGGAACAAAAATCCATCCATCCATTCACACTTTCGCATTTATAATAGTAAGTAAGACAACTGTAATACCCTTTTTGACTAAATTGCCTCAGATCACTTATCAACCTTTTTTTTTTCATGTCGGGGGGAAATCCTCATGGAAATCCTCCACCAAATCAACATTCGCTCGATACCTTTAAGAATAAACATTCTATCCAAGACTGTATCCTTTCCATTCCATTAGTTGGCCGATTACTACGATCAATATCAAACTATTCTAAGTAAAAACAAGTCATTAATCTCTGACTGCTTCCGCGTTCATTCGGAAGCGAAGAAAACGTTCCATCAGCATTCAGCTGGTCAGTCCCACGCGTCAATCGTCAGTCATCGGGGAGAAGCGACCGAGCCGTCGGTAATGGATTGGATCTGTCATTAAGAAACCTTAATGTCTTAAAACCGAGGACTTATTGGACTGCGTAATTTGAGAGCAATATTGCTAAAGATTCAACAAAGGGATACTATCCTTCCTTTCCAACCACTAATTGTTATAATCATTCTTCCAAAAGTCTATAGCTAAGTATTGAACTTGGACGAAAATTCTGTGCTACAGATATAACAACGGATACTAACAAATGTACCTATGCAGGTCTTTTACTGCCAGGGTTGCGGAATTTGTTCGAAAGAGTCACCGCGGCCCTGGAACGCAAAGGGCTTTAGAAGGAACACGGATGGGTTTTAGTCAGTAAGAGTCTGACACGCCCTTTCGCTCCACCCAGAGCGGAAGAAGTCATTTGATGATTTCCCATCCATAAAAAAAAAGGTCTTTTACTGAGACGACTTCATGAAACGCATGTTTCAAAAAAAAAAAAACTACCTCCCGAAATGTGCGCGGTGACATCGTAGTCCGCCGCGCTCCCGGTTTTTTATTCCAAAAATGGTCAATTTTGCGGTGTACTGCGCCAAAGATGAGTGTAAACCTAACTGTTAATGTCGTAATACACATATAAAGTGCAGGACAGTGTAAATTTCTGTGGATATTGTGACATTGAGACTATTTTATTTCCAAACAAGCGTTGGAAACAGTGACAGCGAGTGCGCGGCGCGAAGTATCGCGAGTCGCGCATCTTGCTCTTTCATTCCCGCCTATAGACGTATAGATTCGTCTCACTCGCGCAGCGCGGACGTTCAATATGATTTGTTTTGCTTGCAATAAAAAAATTGCAATGGGAGATGTTTTGAGGTGTACTGGATGCAAGACAGTATACCATTATACCTGTCTAAATATTACATCGGCTACATTTACTGAGCAAAAAACCCAGATGAAAAGTTCGTACAAGTGTGATTCCTGCTCGAACATAACACGTCGTGTACGAGTGACAGATGATACACCGGTACGCGGCTCCCGCTCAGGAGGTGAGTTGATAGAAAAGGAATCAACTAAACGTTGTGAAGAGACTAATTTAGAGGAAAATACTACGCCATCAGCAATTAACATGATGGAAAGTATCCAGAGTATTACGGATATGCTAAAAGGAGAAATCTCTGCCAGATTGAATACTATTGAAACAAAACTTATACAAGAGATTAAGAATTCAGTTGCAACTTTGGTCTTAGAGAATAATAAATTGAGAGAATATTTAAGTGTAGCCAATAAAAAGTGCACTGTTCTGGAAGAGGAAATTAAAGTTCTTAAAAACGAAAAGATTGTCGCTACGCAGCAGAACGCTTGTACTAAGTTAGTCCACAATTCGTCACATAGTCAAACTAGTGCGGAGCTTGGAAAAGAAGTGTACAATTCAACAACATTGAATTCAACGACGCAGTTATCGCGCGCTGTGGCCGAGCCGGGCCCCGCGAGCGCGACCCCGCTGCCGGCCGCGTCGCTCTTACCTACGACGCCGACGGCTCAGCTGAGCGCTACCTACGCGATGGTGGCCAGAAAGACAGCGGTTGCGGAAAGTATCAATGATAAATGGACTGAAGTGAAAAGCAGCAAAAGAAATAATTTGGTAAAGAAAGGCGGTAACACTTCGGTTACATTGTTGAAAGCGGTAGAACGAAAAAAATACTTACATGTATGGAGGTTGGACAAAAGTACTACTGAAGATAGCATTAAGGAATATATAAAACATATATTAGGAAATAACTCGGAATTTATAGTAGAAAAGATAAGAACGAGAACTGTAAGAAATTATTCGTCATTTAAAATAGGATTACCAGAAAACTGCTTTGAAAAATTATGTAATCCTGATGTTTGGCCCCTAAATGTAGAATTCTGTGAATGGATTTTTTTTCGACGCTCAACCACAAGCACATCAAACCACCCCCAAACAGACACACAGTAGAGCATATAACATTTTATACCAAAACGTTAGAGGGCTAAGAACCAAAACAACAAGATTTTTATCGCTGCTGGAATCGTCGGATGCTGATATATTTGCTATTACTGAAACGGGATGTAACGAATCAATTTACGATACAGAAATTTCACTACCAGGATACCAGATCCTACGTTGTGACCGAGCGGACGGACGCAAGCAAGGCGGCGTACTTTTAGTGGCCACACCGTGTTTTGAACTGCGACGAGTACAAATGCCACGTGATATTAATATTGATACTCAACAATTCGAAATAATATGTGCGAGTGTGTATAAACAGAATCGTTTCTTATTTCTATGCTGTGTAGTGTATATACCACCAAAGGCAGAAGAGACTGAGTACATGGTAATGTTTAGTTTATTAGAGAAATTTTGTATTAAGTATAGAAGTAATATAGTAATTTTAGGAGATTTTAATTTAGTTTCGTGCAATAGTAATGTATGTAGTTATTTTGAATATTTTGTGGCCTTCTGTGAGGTCGCACAGTGTAACGTGGTGCCGAATTGCAATAATAGGCAACTGGACCTTGTGTTGAGTGGGCGTGGTGGGGTGACGGTCTGCGCTGCCGACGAGGGTCTGCAGCCCGTGGACGCGTATCACCCGCCGCTTGCGGTCGGCGTTGCGGCGTCATGTACGCCAACACCAACACATTCTACAACCGCAGCTTGCGAATCACAACCACACCCTCACTCACAGTATAGGAAATGGAATTTTCGTAAAGCAGATTACAATAAGTTATATTATTTAATTAATTTAATAGACTGGAAAGATTTGTACGGTATTCAAGACCCTGATTTGGCTTTAAACTTTTATTATGATAAAATATATGAATCTTTCGAAGCTAGCATTTCTCCGAAAACTAAACATATTAGTAATAGAAGATATCCAGAATGGTATAACTTAGATCTTATTAAAGAAATTAAATTAAAATACAATTTGCACAAAAAGTATAAAGCGACCAAATCTCCAAGTGACTATGAGGCATTCTCTCAGTGTCGGGCAAAGGTGAAGGCGGAAACAGTGCGTACTCACCTCCGGTACAGAGACCGGGTACAGAACCATCTAGCTACAGACCCTAAGTCATTCTGGAATTACGTAAGGTCGAAAAAAGATACTTCTAGTCAGTACAAATTGATCAAAGAGGGGCAAGTTCTAATTGGTGATGAATCCGCCAAGGAATATGCACGATTCTTTCACTCTGTGTACAGCGCGACAGCGGGCACGCTGAGCGCGGAGGCGGCGTGCGGGGAGGCAGCGCCGAGCGGCGTGTATGCGCACCTCGCCTGCCTTGAGCAGGCGGCCGTCCGGCGCGCGCTGACTTGTTTGCCGCCTAAGCGCTCAGTGGGTCCGGACGGTATTCCGCCCTTCATTTTGAGGGATTGCCGCATGGTTTTAATAGAACCTTTGATGCACATATTTAATGCTTGTTTATCGGTGGCATACTTTCCGAGTCTTTGGAAACTTACGCGGGTGGTACCTATACCGAAAGGTCAAGGTGGCACGGATGTCAGTGACTTCAGGCCGATCGCGGTATTGAGCGCGCCAGCTAAGGTATTTGAGATGGCTGTTCACAATTGCCTTTATGCACAGATAGGCCCTCATTTGTCTGATGCGCAGCACGGGTTCCGTCCTGGACGCGGTACAACGGGGAACTTACTTCACCTGATGACACAGTTGGTACCAGCTGTTGACGCTGGGCTTCAGGTAGACGTAGCCTATCTTGACTTTAAAAAGGCGTTCGACACAGTCGACCACGACATACTCTTGTCGAAGCTGGCAGGTATGGGCTGCACACTTCATACAGTAAAGTTCTTCGCCAGTTATCTTCGAGATAGAAGTCAGTATGTGGACTGTGGCGGACATTTCTCGGAGCCCTACTACACCAGATCGGGCGTTAGTCAAGGTACGAATTTGGGACCCTTACTATTTATTATTGTGGTAAATGATTTACCACAAGTAGTCAGGTCAACATGCCTGCTATTTGCTGACGACCTTAAGTTGTCTACAGTCATAAAAGACACTGCGGATCGTGACATGCTGCAGCACGACTTGGATAGGGTTAATGAATGGAGTCACTGCAATAAGCTATACTTTAATGTATCAAAGTGCTCGGTGATTTCATTCACACGCACACGAAGCCCACAACACCACCAGTACTGCATGGATGGGGAGCCGCTGCAGCGTGTCACGGAGGTAAAGGATTTAGGCATTCATTTCACCAGTGATTTACACTTTCGCAAACACGTGGTACACGTTTGTAAAAAGGCGTACAGGAATCTGGGATTTGTGCTGCGTCAGGCAAATGACTTCACGAACATCAATGCATTGAGGGCTTTGTACGAGGCTCTTGTGAAGAGTCATCTGGAATATAATGCGGCCGTCTGGAGCCCGAGTGAAATAAAATACAAAAATATGCTCGAACGGATACAGAACAAATTCATTCGATTTATGTATTTAAAGCTGTATGGGATATACCCGGGATACCCATTACTGTATCCTACCTTGTTCTGTCTCGGTATGGTGGGCTACTATAAATTAGAAATCAGACGTGAAGTGGCACTGGCAACGTATCTTTTTAAAGTTCTTAGAGGCAGTATACAAAACTCAGGTATACTATCAGAAATAGGGTTTTGTATACCGGATAGGTACGTGGAGCGGCGGCGCAGGCCGCTGCTACTGGTGGTGCCACGGGCGCGCACTAACCTGCTGGGGCGCGCACCGCTGACTCGTGCGCTGCGCACTCTCAACACGGTGGCGGATGCATTAGACTTATTCACCTGTACACTGGGTGAGTTCACAAGGGCCACGTACTATGTAGCGTGTAAGATGTAGTTAAGAAAGTTTTTGTAAGTTACTTTGTCGCATTAGATGTAATCTGTAATGGCAAAGGAAACGTGTGTGTAATAAATAAATAAATAAATAAATGTTTATGCATGATTGTTTACTACATGCACATGATCTGGTTATCCAGACAAAGATATATGACCCCGGCTATAAATTTCAACTAACAAGATACAATGCTAAAGTGAACGAATATTCGAATTTGATATCCTCTTTAAAAATTCAACATAAAACCTACCAAGAAAGCTGCAAGGCAATGCACCCCACGCGAGCAAGAACGCGAAATCCCCTCAATAACAACCAGCGTCCATAAAATCCAAGGAATGAATACCTCGGCAACATCTGCATAACTACTACTACCTTAGAAGGTTCCTAGGTTCATTGAAACGGGGCCCCTAGTAATTACGGGTGAGAGCCGAGGGTTGCGTCAATGCCATGTATCACCCTAAATTACTCTCTCCACCCCACACTTTCGCTTCGAGGGGCTTTTTTACACGTACACAGGTGCATTTTGATAAATTAACGTCGTCTGTTTAGATTAAACTAGCTTCTTCTACTATAGAAATAGAGGCGTTTTTAGAACAATACCCTTCTTAGCCTTAATAAGATTATGTAGAAAAACTCGTAAAAGTTTTATGCAAACCTTCACTTGAATCTAATTTTGTTCCAAGAGCCATGACGAGCACGTTCTTTGAATTTCTTGGCTGCTTCCATTATGGAAATTAAAAGAGACCTTACTGAACAAGCAATTTCACTAATGCTAATAACTGTATCAACTCGGATCGGATTTACCGGGCTGATAGCCAGAAACATTGAAGTGTTTTACGCAGACAATGTTTTTATTTATGTACTTGAGAATGTTGGCTTTCCAATGTTTCAAGCAATCTCATTTCATCTACATTTTTATTGAGGCGAATTTGGCAAGAGGCGAAATTTTCTACACAAATGTATAAATTCAACAACCCAGTCTGTTGTTTCACCCAACTGTTCCCAGGTCTTCAATTTGGGACCCTACATAATAAAAGCTCATGTATTTTGATCTAAAGATTTCGCTCGAGCATCCCTCGGACCCCATTTACCCAAAGCACCTATTAAGTAAGGAATTTCTCGGAATCCAGTCGTGAAAGAGGGTGCAAATGATACTGACCCAGCAGCGCTACCTTTCATTGGACGGCGCAAATGATATGAGCATAAAAGATGGAATAAAATAAGAACTGATGAAAGCCACGATACTCCCGACGCTATCGTAGAACCTTTTTGATGAAATGAGATATCGTACGTATTCTTTTTGCAGTAGGAAAAAGCAACGCAGCTGATTTAAACAGCGAAAAGGTAACTCCAAGAGGGAGAGATATATACAGTAAAATGTCTGCTATATTTCTATCGAACCCATAATAGGTTGGAACGAGTTATCTTCATGACAGAAACTACCGCCTCCGGTCTACAAACATAAGCAAAAACATTTAACTGAAAACTTACATATATCCCTTTTTTGCGGATGAGTAACAGAAATCATCAAATAACTCCTTCCGCTCGGGGAGGGAGTGTCAGACTCTTACTGTGTAAAACCTTCAAATGCCTTTGCGTTCCAGAGCTGCTGTAACTCTTTCGAACAATTCCGCAACCCTGCCAGGGACTAACCATCATTACCGGACGATTGCTTACGATTTTATAATATGAAAACAGTATCAACGCACACGACGACAGGCAGTACCATGAGAGTCCTGCTCCTGGAACCGGTCAGACAGACCCAGACATGCGCATCGATTAAATTCAAGTAGGGATCAAGGCATCGCGCACGTGTTCCTGATTGCAGTTTATATGTGCAGACTTTATTATATGGTTCACTGAGTTTAATGTTTCTTTAGGGCTTGGAAGACATGGGGAGATATGAAGCGATCTAGAAATCAGTTTAAGATACTGTTTGGACAAAATCTAATCCAAACTCCTTGTTTCAAGTGGACTTACCTCAGAAGGAGGGCTTACGAGAAAATTAATGTATGTTTATAGCCTAAAAGTCTAATTTTTGCGTGGCATAGTCTTTAAGAAGTATCAAAACAAGGGGCTTTTTTTTTGTTTTACTTAACGAAGAAAAAAAATGAGGTACATCTAAACCTCTGATTTAACTAAAATTAATATCACCAACATTAAAATGACTTGTTTGGGAATTTTAATAATTTTTGTGGTCGAGGTTTTTGATTCAAGTGCTTTTTTTTCTAATCTAAACTTATGTTATGATGCGGTGTTTTGCTTAGAGGTAATACTGATACAAAACTACAGTCTCCCTAAGTGCCATCCATGGCTACTTTTAATCCCGCAAAAATGCACGGTTGCTATGTCATAATCTATATATGTATAATAAAGCTGAAGACATAATGTCGACATAAATTTTATGTGAAATTGGAATTTTAAACGTAAAATTTTCCGTAATAAAAATGGTTTATCTATACTTATAATATAATAAAGCTGAAGAGTTTGTTTGTTTGTTTGAACGCGCTAATCTCTGAAACTCCAGTCGGATTTGGAAAATTCTGTTTGTATATGATAGCCACATTCATGAGGAATGCTATAGGCTATACGGGAAATTCACACGGGAACGCGAAAAAACGGGATATGCGCGTACGAAGCCGCGGGCAAAAGTTAGTACCTAATAGAATCAATACGAGTGGTGTGTCTGTAAATGGTCGTTTCTCGCTAGAGATGGTATCTCAAATTACGTGATTTGAATTGGAGATATATTATAAGTTGATATAATATACGTCTACATTACAATATAGAACAACTACAACTGAATTGGAAATTGTCCAATAAATTCTCAACGTAGATATCATAATTATTTGAAACAGTTTAACATTACTCAAACTGAGAATACCTGCCAATATTACCAATATTGATTGATGAATCGGAATGACAGTGGTTCTCGTGGTATTGACAACTCAATGGCCGACACCACTTCATATCAATAATAATTAAACAAAATCTGAATTTAATTTGGTAAGCTCACAGCATTTATACGAACCCTATTACCCTGAAAAGGTAGGTGTATTTAATAAGGTAAGGTTTTATTTCATAACTGAATTTATATGCCTTCTCCAACATTACGTACGGTATTATAATAGTAGCACTTCGCCTACTCTACAAACTTCAACGCCCCCTCTATCCCTTGTAGAGGTTATTTTTGGAAAATTAAGTCAACGATTTCATTAACAACACAATTTTTCTGCTGCTGATTCTGTGGTCTCCGGATCAGCGCAACTGTTCACCCCGTCAGCGGTTGATTATGCAATGAATAAGTACTAATAATACTCCAACCCAAGCTTTTAGTCCAAAATCCCACAATTCTCAACAAATATTTTGTGCAAAAAAGAATTAGTGCAGCCGCTAAAGCATTTTCTTGAAACGGTTAAAGCTAGGGATGGCCAAATGTAACTTGATTTTGCAGATAAAGGTATTAGACAAGGCTAGACGTCTGCGATGGTAATTCGAATCTCTCCAGGGTTTTCAAGTTCTAAACTTGAATCTTAACCGACAATAAAACCGGAAAATTGCAGACTCCGTGAGATTGTAATAAATCTTTATTATATTATTATTTCTCGATATGAAAAAAATCGTTTTGTATACAATAGATCCTATCCAAATTCAATAGTTTCCAGTATAACCGTTTCTTTTTAAGAAAAAATAGTTTTATTTTTATTTTATTTAGGTATTTATTCAGGGATAACAAACAACTACAATATGTTTAATAATGTTACCAAACTTTCAGTAATGTTTGTAATGTTGCAGTCCACTGCATTATCCGCAAATAAGACATCTAAAAACCAGTGGTGGCCACTAGACGAGCATTATCAAAATTAACAAATATTTTTAAATAAATAAATCAGTTACTATCGAGCTAGCTTTAGCTACTCAGATCAGAGACACTTTCATTATGCAATAAACAAATACTTAATAACAATAACATTACAATTATAATAATAGCACAGTATAAAAATCATACAGTAAGACGACGCCTTTGATCTTGTGCAAAATGCCGACATCGTATACTTAGACAGTAACGCATCGGCCAGGGTTGTCACAAATAAACAATATTACTAAAATTATTTATTTATTGCAGATCAATATCGATAGCAGTATTATAATAAAACAATATTACATATATTACCCGCTAATTCATGGTCTCTTTGAGCTATTTTTCGTTTTTGAAACTTGAATTCGTCGAAGACACGGTTTTCCTAGGGATCACGCTTGACTCAAAGCTACAATGGGGTCCTCATTTAACATCTCTTGCAGGACGGCTAAGTTCAGCAGCATATGCTGTCAGAAAAATCCGTCAATTTACTGATATAGATACCGCGAGGCTGGTTTATTTTAGTTACTTTCATAGTATAATGTCTTACGGTATCTTATTATGGGGACGAGCTGCAGACATCGAGTCTATATTTATTCTGCAGAAAAGAGCCATCAGAGCCATATACCATCTTGGTCGGCGCGATTCCCTAAGGGAACTGTTTAAGGATATTAACATCATGACGGTACCTTGTCAATACATATACGAAAACATTATGTATGTTCGGAAAAATATTCATCTTTTTAATAAGATTAGTGATAGGCATAATTTTAATACTAGAAATAGGAATAAATTAGATCAACCCCGATTCAGATTGGCTAAAGTACACACTTCTTTTATGGGATATTGTATTAAGTTTTATAATAAAATACCACGTGAGATTCTCGAACTGAATGAGAAAAAATTTAAAACATGCATAAAACGCACTCTATGTAGACAGGCATATTATAAACTGGAAGATTATATCCTTGATAAAAATGCTTGGCTAAATGCCGGTCCTGCTCCACAGCCTCAGCCGCTTGGTTCCACTAGTTAGGTTTTATATTTGGAAGAGATGCTCACCCTCTTTTATGTCTAATAATAATACTATTCCGCATAATCTTATATTATGTTTGGAATAAACTTTTCTTTTTCTGTATTTTCAGATTGATATTCATAGTTTTATATAATTTAGAAGCAATTTTTATTTCAAGTTCTGTAAATGTGAGAACCCTGGACCATTATGTTAATAGATAGTTTCCTTGTTTGACATGAAATAGCAGGGGCAGTTGAGGGTGTGTCATGCTCACTCCAATGTCTCGCTGATGGTGGCGCGTGTATCGGATCATTCAGTTCCCTTCAAAATGGTTGAGCTGAATGGTGCTGATGCACGCGTCATGTTCGTGAACGGGCGCCGTCAGTGGAGACTGGTCATCCCTTGGTTGCCACTGCCTCATTTTAATATTTCATACTATAAATTGTTTTTTTTCNTAGTCATCTTTTCCAATAATATCAGCAATGTTTGTTTTTCCTATTTTGCAAAAAAAGAAATGTATTTTTTATTATCAGTTTATTTCAGATTTAGGTATCTATAACACAAATTTAAATAGTAAGTAAATAAAAATTTAAACAAAATCCCAAAAAAACAAACATCACAATAAAATCACAGTCAAGTAGGTACCTACGTCACAGAATATATAATAGTACCACAGTATAAAAATCATACAGTAAGACGACGCCTTTGATCTTGTGCAAAATGCCGACATCGTATAGACAGTAACGCATCGGCCAGGGTTGTCACAAATAAACAATATTTATAAAATTATTTATTTATTGCAGATCAATATCGATAGCAGTATTATAATAAAACAATATTACATATTACCCGCTAATTCATGGTCTCTTTGAGCTATTTTTCGTTTTTTTCTGGGTTTATTGTGTAGATCCAATTTTACGTCACTTAAAATTGTGACTTTATGATCGGTCTGTGTATGGATGGAATCTTTAGTTGGTAAAAGTAACGTTGGTACCTATAGCTGTTTTCTTCAAGGATTTCTTCCCGTAATTCTCAAAATGCAAACTGCAAATACATATATTTTTTAAACTTTCGAAAGATCTTTCAAGTAAATCCGGTCTTCTACAAGCTTCCACCCATAATTTATAACAGTGACTGTGATAATAGTTTACAATTTCACGCGATATTTTAAAATCTTACGGCGTTTGCAATTTTCCGTTGACATCTGCAATCTGATGCTATGGAATTAAAACCTGTAGCCCTGGCCCTGAGAGTATCTTTCTCGGTAGATTCCTTAATTTTCCTATTGTCAATCCGTCTAGCTAGTTAGTACTCACTACGTAAATTTGATTGAAGAAGATGATTTCTACAAGCATTGCTCCGAATACTAATTATTTTACCCGACTGCCCCAGAAGGAGGGTAATGTTTTTCGAGAGATAGATTTTAATAAATGAGGCAAGTGTAGACAATTCCAAAAATGTAACATAATGCTTATGCGTTTATATTGTTTTCATCGAAATCGAATTGTTCAAATTTAAATGAAAACGTCAAAACGTTATTCGAAATGTGTCGAGCCAGGTGTCAAGTTAACTCGCACGAGAATGTTTTTTTCCCTACATTTTCTCTAATACGTAGGATTAAAAAGTTCCAAACAAATAACTTTTCAAGGAAGTTTTCAGAACAAGTCTATTTATTTTACTGTTAGAAAGGTGGGTATCGCTAAGTTCTGTAGGATTCTTAGTATAGACTAGTAACCGCCCGCGGCTCCACCCGCGTGATTGTCGAAAATTATCCCAAGGGAACATATTCCCGGGATAAAAAGCCTATCCTATGTGTTATTCCAGACTATAATCTACCAATGGGCCAAATTTCATCAAAATCCATTCATTAGTTTTTGCGTGAAAGAGTAACAAACATCCATCCATCTATCCATATTTACAAACTTTCGCGTTTATATATTAGTAGGATAGGATAGGATAGGATATTCTAGCTACTTAGCCGACTTCGCTTGCATTTCAGAGACCAATTCAAGAAAAAATAAGTATATATATTGAACTTTTTTATTAATACAATGCCTTTAAAAAAAAATCAATAAAGCTTTTACAGGCCTCATAATTTGAACGTTTATCTTATTATTTATGCAGAAGCTCATTATATTCAACCTAAAACTCGGAACATTAAATTCTCCAATTTAATGAGACATTCTTGTACCGTTATCGAGATTCTTTTGATAATCCCTTCGTTATTTTTACCGGGGCTTTAAGATTTATGAGAAGGTTTCTTTCTTTATTATTACAGAAATACGAAAAATTAAAATATTTACTTAAGACAAAAAATATTGCCGATACGATGACATCTCTAACTTTAAAATTAAAAAAACCGGCCAAGTGCGAGTCGGACTCGCGCACGAAGGGTACCGTACCATTATCTATTAAAGAGATAAAATCATGTCCGTTGTATGAAAACCCCCTTAATTTATTCTGTTTTTTAGTATTTGTTGTTATAGCGGCAACAGAAATACATCATCTGTGAAAATTTCACCTGTCTAACTATCACGGTTCATGAGATACAGCCTGGTGACAGACGGACAGACAGACAGACGGACGGACAGTGGAATCTTAGTAATAGGGTCCCGTATTCCCTTTGGGTACGGAACCCTAAAAAGTAGCTACCAACAAAACGTCATGTTAGCGTTTCAAACATGACGTTTCAGCTACTGTTGGTAGCTAATTTGACAGTTGGGTAAAGGTTATTGAAACCGGCCGTTAATAGTATGACACTAAGTCGCCTGTAAACATCTCACCGTGAAACAGTGGTGCAGTGAGCTTGAAGTGACCTGTCATTCCATAGCTTCAGGTGGAATGACAGTTCACTTCAAGCTCATTCCACCAAGATCTCGCGGTGACATTTTTACAGAAATGGCTGCTTCTGTCTGTTACTCCGCAACGCAACGGATTTTGATACGATTTTCAGTCAAGAGTGATAAACGAGGAAGGTTTATGTTTATAATTTAATTTGCACCCGTACGAAGTCGGTGAGAAACGCTGCCGCGAAAGTTTTATTACCCTGGTTGCAGTGTGTCTGCACCAACTAGCAACAGCACAGCAGTTTTTGCAACTAGAAAGAAAGATAAGTAAGAAAAAGTATTTAATTGCCACAAAACAACCCACATACATAATTTTATATTTTTCTTAAACTAAACCCTTCATTTTAGTACCTAGTTCTTAAATTATATTAGTAAAGACACGTTGAAACAATAAAAAAAAAACCAATTTCAGGTTTGTGGTAATAAATATATATTTGTTCTTTCTTTTCTTGTTCGAAGTTTTAAAACTAAAGGCGTGTATGGAAGCCATTATTTTTAACATTTTTACGTGAATCCTTACCGCAATTAAAGATAATTAACTAACAAAAAGTTTCAAACCATGCTTTTTACAAAACCACGTCTTGTTCCACTGTACTCTTGGTCAACCCTACAATCATGTTAACGACGCATTGTCCAGGACTGCAACAACAGCTAAGCATTGTTTGTTGCTGCGACAGTTGTTGTAACTTGAGCTGTAACGATTATTTTCCCTGCTCTGTAGCATTCTAACCTGGACAACAATGGCCGACTTGTGAGGAAACATTGTTGAAGAATCCATACTGTAATAGTCGTCTATAGTTTAATTGTAAACGATAAGGACACGTTGAATTTATTGCTGGGCTTTCTGGCTAACAAATAATTTTGATGTAAGTGGGCAAAGTGTGTTATTGCAGCCGCGGCGAAAAAGACGCCCGAGCTGAGAGACTGCTATGACAAATGCATATCAAACGACGTTTTGCAACTCACTCGAAAAATAAATTCTCGATTAACATATTTAATTCTAAATCAGTAGAGTTCATTGCAAGAATACATTTGGATTAAGCTAGTAATTTGTCTTATTCGTTCCTCTTGAGAATAGTAATGAGTGAACTTAGGAGAACCATTCATATGGAAAAAGTCTGATTTGAGGATATTTCATTTCATAGCCCACCCACTTAGGAAACTTAATCTCCTTCTCCATCGACCTAGCCTTTTTCCAATGATGTATGATTTCAATAAGCATGGTGCAGCTGTGTACTTAGGTACCAGTATTTTACATTGTGCGACTGTCGACCAGTGTCAGATTTTCTGGCTTCTGAGTTTCTGACTATCCGTAACGATTGTCAAAGATCTAAATGACAGCCAGGATCGGCTTAGCTTGCTTTCCGAGACACAGATAAGTCTGAGTTTTCTATAGCTGGTCGCCCATCCACAGACCGCCCTCGGAAAGCGTTGCTTAACCTCAAAGATCGACCCGTGCAGCTACCTTAAAGTGTAGATTAAGCTCGAGGCTAAACTTAGTCTACACTACATCCTAAATTAAAACAAAACTATCGAACTAGTAGAATGTTCGCACAAACTTTTAAACACTAAATCCAATATTCCTTTCGCTAATACGGGAGAAGCGAAATATAGCAGAGAACTTTATTGCTCCGAACTCGCCATTGTTTACCTCATCAATCTCCGTCACCGAGTAAGTTAGTACAGTTGTTGTGTACCTACATTTCCCTCGAGGAATGAAACCACTAAAACTTCCACCATCGATGACTGCTTAGTTACCTGAAACTGTTGGCTGGAAGTTTTAAGTGATTTTCAATTTAAAGGATGGTCACACTGATCTTAAGGCCAAAAAAATTTATAAAAACTTTATGCATTAGTAAAACACTGTACGAAGACGGACTGCCTTAGGCATTTTCTACTAGTCGACCTTAAGGTGGTGCAGAGACAAAACGTGGCAGGTGCAACTTAATGGAAAGACAAAGAGCAAAGGAAAATAAAAAAACGGATCCAACCAATAAACGCTGTGGTGTGAGCTTTCGCCGTATTACTATGCTAACTTTATCCTTTGAAGTCCGGTTCAGAGATAACAAAGGGATCTGAACAATGACGTTCTAACTTCTCCAGTTCCTCATCTGGCTAAATAAATCAGATCATTTCTTTATCCATGAAACCCTCTCCATCTTTCACAATGTCTACCTCATCATCTCCATTACGGCTACCAGTCAGAATCTATGTGCTATAATTTATTTCAATGACTGTTAGAGGGCACTTTTGATCTTCAATATTTACAGTTAAAATTATAATAATAAAGTGAGTAGACTCAGTCTAAACGTTAATGCAGCCAATCAGAATACAAGAATTTTAGTTTACGTGAAATAAATCCGAATAGCCAGAAACGTATCCCTCAAAACATCCTTTTTAATCCTCGCATCCCTGGACTGTTTACACACACGCTCGACAAAGGACAAGAGTCACTATCGCATTGTTCCCGGGGGCATTATCTCGCAACGTGACCGTATCGAGGCCCTGTGTTGCCAAACAAAACTTTACATGCATAGACTATGGAATCGTCACACACCGGCAGCGACTAGGGCTAGAAATAGCGTTCCTAGTCGCTGTTGTATCTTTAAACAGTATTAAACAAAGTCGCTGTCTGCTTGTCTGTTTCTCCGCTAACTTCTAAACCAACATGGGATTTTGAAATGGTGTTTACGAATAGAAAGAGCGATAATCGAAGAAGATTTGTGTTTATATAATGCACCCGTGAGAAGCTAAGGCGGATTGCTAGTTAAATAATAATACGTGCCCGCACAATTTAAGCCCGTAACACACATGCTAGTAACTTGCACAAAAGAACGTAAATATCTTGCGTGCGATTGTGCCATAACTCCATAAGTTCTGATTGGTGTTTGTCACTATAGCATACAAGTTACTGCTTTAAGCTGAACGCAAGTCGCTAGCTCATAGACTATCCAATGTCAGAACTGTCACGGGCCGTCAACCACGAGTAAGAGCGGTTGCGCACTACCTCCGATCCAAATCCGTGATTCAGACGTCATATTACGCGGAGCTGCTACAGAGCGTTCACGTCACTATATTATCTTACTCTTTGGTTCACGTCGTTGATCATGAACCCTTTCAATCGGCGTCAACTTCTGGCAATGCTATTGTACTGACGGAGACGCAGATGAAGTAAAAAATTCTAGGTGCACCCTCTCTTGCTGGACCGATGTTCAAAAGGAGCTTTTTACAATCACCACGCTATGTCAATACGACAGGAAATTTTACAATTACTACCGAATCTTACCCGAAATGGAGATTCTCGGATGAGGGAGAAAAATCGGATGACGGAAATCGGGTGTAGTGCGTAAGCTACCATACAAATTGTTATACGACTACGCCGGACCGTCTTTTCACGGATATTGATCGGGTTCGGATCAGACGTGTGCGTTGCGCTCTAAAGGAGACTCACTAGTTTCTACTTATTCAAAGTATTGACAAAGCCTTCTCTAGCAGTCTAAACGCTCTGTGCTATACATGCACTCTATGTAGATAAGATGGACGTGTGTTTGTGGCGACCGTATTTTCAGCAATGTCCCTTTCTACATTGACTACTTTTACTCATTAAGCAAATGTGCAGTTGTCTGTCTGTGTCTCAGTGCGTTTTAAAGGATGACTCATTCAATGTTGATGGGATATCGAAAAGCGATACTTGGATAATGGGACTAAGAAAAATTCAAAAAGTTTTAGATTATTTTGAATTATCTATTTTTGAGCATAAAATACTCCAAAACTCGAAGATTTATTCCAATAAAACCATTTACAGCCTTTTGAATTGTCAAGGCATGTCATGTGTCTTCCATGAAAATACCTATTGAAGAATAAAACATGATACTCCAACACAACACCGTTGAAAGTAAACAAATACTTACCTAAAAAAATTAATAAAAAAGTTTTTTTTTTATTTGAAGTGGCAACACTGACGGATTATACCGATAAATTAAGTAAAATCCTCGTGAAATGAGGGTAGATGAATAAGGTGTTACGGTAAGCTCAGCTTTACAAATTGAGGTCTAACGAAAATAGAAAGATGGAATCTTTTGGCGGAAAAGTGAAAATGAAAGAGTGGGTAACACAAATAAAACGCAAAAACCTTTTTTAGTAATGCGAATTTGCCAAAAAAATTACTCTTCATAAGGGATGCTCTTTTCTCTGTATAAAAAAACTCTGACGTGACGATTCCTGACAGACTTGCCGAAGGATGCAGGAAAAATATGGGGGAGACCTTTGCCCAGCAGTGATAATTAATAGTTATTTATGATACTAGTGTGGGAAGTTGGTTTTTACAAACGAGTAGTTCGGTCGAGGGCTTACCATTACATTAAGTAAATAACTATTATTTTGCAAATAGATCACAAATAACTCTTTCACAAGCTTCCATCACTAAAATGATCGACGATCGTTTAAACGTCAATCTTTTATGTCAAATTAAACTAGGAGAGGCCGGTGTTTTCTAGTTGATTCTCTGAGTAAATCATCGAAACAAGCTCATTGGCTGTGATGGTGGCTAAGAAAAATACCTATCTAAATACTTCCTGTTGTGGAAAAACCACAACTATGTCTAAAATATCAGAAATAAATAATTTCCAAACAAATGCAAGCTCGCTCTTTGTAACTCCCCAAAGTTTAGACATGTCACTTCCCTTTGCCTCTGAGCCCTTCCGCCGCGCAGTGCAGCAATGTCGGCAATGTATTGTTGTGACAGCATTGTTTGAACTCGGCTATCATGTCATCTCAACCTCCCCCAACTTTGCATGCCACGCGGGAAAGGAAACGGGGAATCCGTGAAAACGGGAAGGCGAAATAGTTCTGTAGAAATTAGCTTTGTCTTTTGAAAATGCGAAAAGATTTGTCTCTGCCATGTTCTTGAGAGCGTTTTTGCGGCACAGTATTTTATGCAAACTCAACAAAATTTGTAATACTTGTGATTAGGAGACAAAGACAGAGCGATTTTTCCTTTTTATTTTGGTGGCCTACAATTAATTCCCACTGCTTTTTTTTTGAGGATGGGAAATCATCAAATGACTTCTTCCGCTCGGAGCGGAAGGGCGTGTCAGATTAATGACTAAAACCCATCCGTGTTCCTTCTAAAGCCCTTTGCGTTCCAGGGCCGCGGTGACTCTTTCGCACAAATTTCGCAACCCTGGCAGGCTCTGGCCCTAGCGGGCCCCGTCTCTTATGCTGACATCACTTTGAGACCGACGCTGGCCTGGTTGTGACCGGACAGCGAGCCACCCAACGCTCGCCATCCGCAGGCCCGCGCCTTCGGTGGCCGGGGATCGCCCTTAGACTCCCGACGCCCGGGGCATCTTCTGTAGCGGCGGTTGGGGCGAAGGCCTTGTCTCTCCCTCGCGCGGCACGCCTCGTCCTTCGCTAGGATGACTGTTTCACAGAAGAAGGTGACTGCTCCGAAGCCTCCTCGCTCTGGACCATGGATTTCTGGTTAAATCGATGACTTATTCAATGTTGATGGGATATCGAAAAGCCACAGTTGGATTATGGGACTAAGAAAAATTCAAAAAGTTTTAGATTATTTTGAATTATCTATTTTTGAGCACAAAATACTCCAAAACTCGAAGATTTATTCCAATAAAACCATTTACAGCCTTTTGAATTGTCAAGGCATGTCATGTGTCTTCCATGAAAATACCTATTGAAGAATAAAACATGATACTCCAACACAACACCGTTGAAAGTAAACAAATACTTACCTAAAAAAAATTATAAAAAAGTTTTTTTTTTATTTGAAGTGGCAACACTGACGGATTATACCGATAAATTAAGTAAAATCCTCGTGAAATGAGGGTAGATGAATAAGGTGTTACGGTAAGCTCAGCTTTACAAATTGAGGTCTAACGAAAATAGAAAGATGGAATCTTTTGGCGGAAAAGTGAAAATGAAAGAGTGGGTAACACAAATAAAACGCAAAAACCTTTTTTAGTAATGCGAATTTGCCAAAAAAATTACTCTTCATAAGGGATGCTCTTTTCTCTGTATAAAAAAACTCTGACGTGACGATTCCTGACAGACTTGCCGAAGGATGCAGGAAAAATATGGGGGAGACCTTTGCCCAGCAGTGATAATTAATAGTTATTTATGATACTAGTGTGGGAAGTTGGTTTTTACAAACGAGTAGTTCGGTCGAGGGCTTACCATTACATTAAGTAAATAACTATTATTTTGCAAATAGATCACAAATAACTCTTTCACAAGCTTCCATCACTAAAATGATCGACGATCGTTTAAACGTCAATCTTTTATGTCAAATTAAACTAGGAGAGGCCGGTGTTTTCTAGTTGATTCTCTGAGTAAATCATCGAAACAAGCTCATTGGCTGTGATGGTGGCTAAGAAAAATACCTATCTAAATACTTCCTGTTGTGGAAAAACCACAACTATGTCTAAAATATCAGAAATAAATAATTTCCAAACAAATGCAAGCTCGCTCTTTGTAACTCCCCAAAGTTTAGACATGTCACTTCCCTTTGCCTCTGAGCCCTTCCGCCGCGCAGTGCAGCAATGTCGGCAATGTATTGTTGTGACAGCATTGTTTGAACTCGGCTATCATGTCATCTCAACCTCCCCCAACTTTGCATGCCACGCGGGAAAGGAAACGGGGAATCCGTGAAAACGGGAAGGCGAAATAGTTCTGTAGAAATTAGCTTTGTCTTTTGAAAATGCGAAAAGATTTGTCTCTGCCATGTTCTTGAGAGCGTTTTTGCGGCACAGTATTTTATGCAAACTCAACAAAATTTGTAATACTTGTGATTAGGAGACAAAGACAGAGCGATTTTTCCTTTTTATTTTGGTGGCCTACAATTAATTCCCACTGCTTTTTTTTTGAGGATGGGAAATCATCAAATGACTTCTTCCGCTCGGAGCGGAAGGGCGTGTCAGATTAATGACTAAAACCCATCCGTGTTCCTTCTAAAGCCCTTTGCGTTCCAGGGCCGCGGTGACTCTTTCGCACAAATTTCGCAACCCTGGCAGGCTCTGGCCCTAGCGGGCCCCGTCTCCTATGCTGACATCACTTTGAGGCGCGCGTGGAACACAACGCGCCACCGACGCTGGCCTGGTTGTGACCGGACAGCGAGCCACCCAACGCTCGCCATCCGCAGGCCCGCGCCTACGGTGGCCGGGGATCGCCCTCCGACTCCCGACGCCCGGGGCATCTTCTGTAGCGGCGGTTGGGGCGAAGGCCTTGTCTCTCCCTCGCGCGGCACGCCTCGTCCTTCGCTAGGATTACTGTTTCACAGAAGAAGGTGACTGCTCCGAAGCCTCCTCGCTCTGGACCATGGATTTAACCAGGGCCGGAAAGTCCCACTGCTGGACATAGGTCTCCCTTTTTTCTTCCGAACAACTCTATCATGGGCGATCTCTGACCAAGTTTGCCCCGAAAACATGATCAGATCAATTTTTAGGGAACTTAAAATCGCTCTCGTTGCGCGTTGTATCGTATGAAATAGCGTGCCGCCATGTCGCGTAATGTTTTGTTTATTGTTCAAATCCCGGCCGGTCCCGGCAATCGTTTGTAGATCTTTGACAATCGTTATATTACGAGTATACAATGAGACATCGATACGACAATAAATGAAAACACCACTGGCAATACGAATATTTTGAAACTTTATCAATCTTGTCAGTGTCACCAAAGTTAAAAATAAACTTTCCAATTGCATACAACGTAACAAAAACTCAAACTAGTCAAGGATAGTCACTATCCTTGATTAGTTTGAATTTTTTTACTTAATAATAGTCATCTAATTAATAGTAGTCTATTCTGACGAAATATTCCAAGCAGGCTGTTGCAGTCAGTGACATCAAATCTGTGTTAAAAGACAACGTATGAACTAGTCGTGTTTTTTTTAAACAAGCTTCCAGCCCTTTTATTTGATACGCATATTAAGAGAGTTTAGAAAAAATATATAATCCGCATCTTGGAGCGGCAGCCATATTGAAATTATTACAATATTGAGTATAGCACTTTGTGTTGTCACTAGAACTATAGGTGTACCTATGCAAAATTTCAGCTCAATCGGAAACCAACAAATGGTCGAAAAATGGTTTGCAATTTTTTACGGACAACTTACATACGAACGGTGCAAGTTAAATAAAAGCTTGTGAAAAGTCTAGGCAGATTGATATGTTAGGTACTTACTTTCCTACAAAAGACAAAAACATTCGAGAGGAAACAGACTCAATTGCTATTGTCAGTAATCAATGCTCCTTCCTTCAGGAAATGCTTCTTGCGGTACGGTCTCACTCATCATATCAAGTGTTTCCTGCAATTTAGTAATGAAGACAGAAACCTAGACTGATATCATATCTAGAACGTTTACTAATTGACCCTTAGTTGACTCACATTTGCATTTAACCGTCTTATACCTATTCATAATACTGCGTCCGATATTGAATATCTATTACATGAAGTGTAATAGATATTCAATAGTCACTTCTGGACACACTATTGGCCCACCTTGTATTTTCAGTTTCGTTTGGTTCTAGCTAAAATTTTATATTAGGTCGAGCAAAAAGTTTTTATGCAGTTTTGAACCTGGCACATTCACAATTTCATTCAATAGTCTTTTTTTGAATTTCGAACACAGAATTTAAAGAAACAAAAGACAATTTGGAGCCTGTTTGTTGATATCAAACAATCGAATACTAAGAAAACTTGGTTTTATTGGTTTACTTGGATTTAATTCTTGAAAAAGTGATTGATATCTTTGGTTTTGCAACAAACATTACTTATTCTTAACATTAAGGTGAGGTTCTATCAATAATCTATGGATACTTCACCTGAAGTCGCCGCCCAAGCTGTGGCACTTATTCAGGCCGGACACAGCCAAAGAAACGTGAGTGCTCAACTTAATTTAAGTCGATCTGCGGTCCGAAATGTTTATCGGAGGTACCTAGAGACTGGCGGCTTTGTTCGTCGCCAAGGAAGGCCACGATCTCGGGTCACAACTGAAAGGCAGGATCGATTCATCGTGACGACCAGCTTGAGAAATCGTCACCTTACCTCCATTGAGATACAAAACCAACTTCGCGACTTCCACGGAGTATCTGTGAGCGCTCGAACTGTTCGGAGAAGGTTAAAAGAACGCGATATGGTACCACACAAGCCAGCTAATGGGCCCAAACTAACGCGAGCCCACCGAACAGCGCGCCTTCATTTCGCACGCAGTCATTTAAATTGGACACAGCAAGATTGGAGCCGTGTACTCTTTTCTGATGAGTCTAAAATTGTGTTACATGGCAATGATGGAAGGAAGAAGGTCTACCGACGTAAGGGAGAGCGTTTCGCACAATGCTGCTTTGAAGAGAGGGTTGCTTATGGCGGTGGCTCATGGACTGTCTGGGGCGGTATATCCGCGAGCGGCAAAACTCAACTTGAGGTTGTTACAGGACCACGGCTGCCAACATTAAATGCTGAAAGGTACATTCGTGAGTGCTTAGAACCTCACGTGATACCATACGCGGACTATGTGGGCCCAAATTTCCTTTTTATGCATGATAATGCAAGAGCCCATGCGGCCGGCATCGTCAGGGAATATCTTCGGGATGTGAACATCACAGTTATGGACTGGCCAGCCAGAAGCCCAGACATGAACCCCATTGAGCACATGTGGGACGAGCTAAAAAGACGTGTTAGGGCTCGTCAGCCAGTTGCCCAGACGATGCAGGAGTTGAAAACTGCCATAGAAGAGGAATGGGAGATGATCCCTCAAAATTGCATAGAGCGGTTGATAAACTCTATGCCTAATCGTATGAGAGCTGTGGTAGATGCCCATGGAGGCAACACGCGTTATTAAATTAAACCTTTATTTGATAAAACATGTTTTTTATTCAAAAATCAATTGCCTTTAACAAGGCGCATATCCGACTTGTTAGGCGTAGCTCCATGTCGTATGGTATTCTGAATTCAAATTTAAAACAATACGATCGAAAAAGATGGTAAAATGTATCAGGTTTAAAACTGCATCAACAGTTTTTGTTCAATCTAGCAATAATATTTCGGTAGGGGCCATCGAAACCTAAACTACACTTCAGGACACATCGATTGGCCCACACTAGAGGCCAATCGATGTGTCCTGAAGTGTAGTTTTCAAATTATCTCTGTACTTCCATAATCATTAGTAGTTGTTATATGTAAGTTTTTTTTTTGCACGCTGAAAATGTGTAAGCAAAATATGTGGAACGATGTAGGTACTTACTTACCATATTTTACGCACAATAAATAGTCTATTCTTTGTATCTAGGTATGTCTTTTAAATTTTGTATTTCTTTTTTTTTTTTGCCAACGTGTTTTTCTCAGATTGGAGATTTTCACAAACTGACTTTCACAGTAAATGTATCCTATCTACGTCTAAAACTATAAAGTAAGTAGGTTCAAGTAATTACATTTTAGTTTTTACACGAGACAATCAAATGTTTTATGGAATTCTAATTGAGATATGTAAATAAAATTACGCAAGAAGAAAGTTGGAGATATGTTCAGATTTCAGGAAAATGTTTACATTCCTGAAAAAAAACAGGCAAGTGAAATCAAGTCACTGGATAATTTTTTTATCTGAAACAATTTCATTTGTACTTATTATGTAGGTGGTTAAATAACTGGAAGAGTTATTAAAAGCTATGTCAACCCAAGCCCCAAACACATCGAAAAACGGTTAGTATACAGTATCTACCTATTGATGGGTTTCAGTAAACACAATGAAACTCATTCTACAAACCCCGAATCAGCATCAAATTAACAAAAGGCCTTCCACCCATACCCACTCACACACATCGGTCGGCATACCATCACACCACTACAAACGAGCATGCCTTGCATTTTTCAACAATCGACAGTCGGGTTCACTCCCCTCGCCGAAATCTCGCCATTGTTCCGCTGTGAAGGACATCGTGGTCATTTTTTTTTTTCGCGAGCTCGTGTGGATATATGGACGAATTTGATGATAATATTGTTTGAAGGGAGCTGGGAGGTGAATTGTTTGACGTAAAAGGGACTGATGTTTTGAGAGATGGAATTGGAAGTTTATTAGATACTCAAGCTGTGTGTATGTGTGGTTTTTGTACGAAAAACTGTTTATGATCTCTAAACCCACTGTAAGTTAGAACTTTTGGAAACTGTTTGATGTGGTTTAAATTAAAGATGAATGGTGTGGTAATTTTGCAAATATAAATGAGATTTTTCTGATGAAGTCTTAAAACGATAATTATTCCGCTCTAAGAGAGAGACGGAGCTATACATAGCGAATAGCACTATCCCTTTTAATTCATCGGAATTGGATGGCATTAGCACGTCATAGTAGGGCCACTGAAGTGAAATTGGCCGGGCCACATATGTAGGATGCACCAGGACAGATGGGCCAGAGTTACGCAGTGGGAGCCAGAGGACGGGCGTCGTCGCCAAGGAAGGCCTAGGAAACGCTGGCATGACGACTTGGAGGCGTTCATGACGGATTGGTCGGAGAGAGCAACACACCGGGAAGAGAGGAAGGTTATGGGGGAGACCTTTGCCCAGTAGTGGGACAATATAGGTTGATTGACTTTTTGAACGCTATTTTCACACATATGTGACAAACGAAAGCTTACCCTGTACGCCAAACGTCAAAAAATGTGACAAAAAATATGGCAAATTTGTGGCGTCGGGAGCACGCCGGCCGGTGCGTTTATAATCTGGCTTTCAAAGGTTAAAAAAGTACCGACTACCGTATAGTTTCAATGTTAAGGAAAGTCGCAATATAATATTAGCCATTGTCAAAAACTGTCAAATTGTATTATAGGGAAACAGGAGCTGTTTGTGCAACTACCATGCGATTGCAAACGCTTGATAAAATACGAGAATTGCCCCTTTGAACCACTATTAGAGGGTTAGAACTTCTGGAAACTGTTTGATTTAGCTCTAAATGCAAGATGAATGGTGAGGGAATGTTGGAAACTGCAAATGGGTGAGATTACTCTTTGGCAAACTTTGCGATGTACCTAAGTATTAAGAAGGTTCCCATGGGGATGCGTAGATAATTGGTTTCCCTAGTACTAGAAACCCTGATGTACGGTCCGGAGAGTATGGGTATCTAGTATAAAGCGCTTGGAAGAGTATATGGTGTCCATCTCTTATTAAGGGACGTAAAGTATTAGGGAAAAAAAAATACGTGATCGAGATTATTATCTACCACCTAGATTTCAACAGTTATCGTCGCGATTTCTTTCTTTTACATAACTAGGGTTGCCATCACCAAAATTGCCGACGCCGGATAAAATCATAATAACCCCGGACATTCGGGCGAAATTGAATATTTTCCCCGGACATCCTCGAAAAAAAAATCTATCATTTTTTAATAATTTATTACAGCTTATTTGAAAAATGTAAACTACAGCGTCGGCTATTTTACAGCAACTGATTTAGCTTGTAAGCGGCTTAGGATTACGAATGAATTTTGAACTAAGTTTAGTTTTCATTTGTTGCTTACTTTTTTATTTTCAATCAATCAAGTTTTCCTTGACACAAAAAGTGTGCGGGTTTTAACAGGACAACTTTTGAAAACCCCGCGGGGAAACCCGGACGGATGGCAACCCGACATAAGAAGCACCATTCTCACTAGCTGGTTTGAGCTCTGGCTGGAGGCTTTAATTTATATTAAGGCCGCATACGAAAACCTCCTGTTGACATGCGAGAGGCCAGTCATAATAAAAAATAACACTACCTAGTTATGTCTGTATGTTTGTCGATCTATAGTTATCTTTCAAAGATCTTATCGAATTCCTGACTCAGTCCTGTCAGCTCACCCATAATAAGACATTGTTCCCAATCGTAAAGCAACAAATAATGAACATAGCTTCATTATCGCCGATCGCTATCGGGGCGTCGAACCCGCACTCTTTATGTGCACAACTCACGACAAGGTTCACTGAACCACCGGGTAATGTATTGAGGAAAATCGATAACTACCCTCTCCGTTTTAGTGGAAAATTTGTTTCAGTTATCTGTTCAATGGGGTTGCCAACTTTTTTTAGAAGAAATAGAGTATTTCTGATTTTAGGACCGATAAATGAAGAGTACAGTCGTAGACAAAAGAGTACTTTTTATTATATTACTTATTACGGAACCAAAATGTTGTTGTCATTAAAATAATTAGAGAATTCCAATGAAGCCATGGATTTCTTTTATCACCAATTTGTAATTATGACGAAAAACACAAAAACACGAATACCTACTGAAATGGCAGGAATGCATTCAGTTTAATTAAAAGACAGAGTAACTATACCCGTCGTATCAGACAAAATAAATAGATAATTTTAGCATACTCTATTGCTTTTGTAGATTATAGAGTAGGTACGCCTACGCAAAATAGAGTACAATACTCTATTTTAGAATACGGTTGGCAACCCTAAATGAGATTGCTGAAAGGAATACTGATTTTCTTTCCTGACTGATTCTTTTGTTGGTGATATTTTCGCTAACTGACTGTTCAGAATTTTATCTCCGTAAATAATTTGTTTATTCGCAAGAGTTGGCGTGTTCTTTTGTTATTTATTGATGAGTATAATATCTTTGGATGTTAAACAGTTTGCCAATCAATCTAAGAAAGAAAGAAAGAAAAGAAAGAAAGAAAATAAAGAAAGAAAAGAAAGAAAGAAAGAAAAAAGAAAGAAAGAAAGAAAAAGTAATTAATTGCCACAAAACGACATACCTACATACATAAGCAAAACCCTAGACGATAGTGTTGTGTTGTGTGTTGTTGTGTGTATGTGATAGTGTGTGTGTGAATCTGCCTTTTCCCAAATATGTTGGGGTCGGGCTTCCAGTGTAGGCTTCCACTAGTATGTACCTATGTGATAGTGTGTGTGTGAATCTGCCTTTTCCCAAATATGTTGGGGTCGGGCCAGTGTAACTGGATGCAGTTGAATACCAGTATTTGACAAGGAGCGAAAGCCTATTTGCCAATAGCCTAACTACAAGTTATACCGATTATAAATGCCAAAGTAAGTTCAATTGAAACGCTCTCACGTCTAAATCACTGAACTGGTTTTGATGAATGTTGGTAGGTACCTACAGCGATAGATGGGGTCTGACTGTAATTCCTAAACTATCCCAGGCGGATAAAATTATCGTAGATTTTGTGAGGTCAGTTCTCCCTGAGTTGCCCCCTAACCCATAAGAACGTTCTATTGAATTCTATAACCTGGGTTCAATAAGCTATGAAAAAGACTGTTTAAGTAACTTAGGTACAAGAGTTATGCTAAAGTGCTTAAACCGAACAACGGCACTTTGGACTTGTGCAAAACAATGAATAATTTCAACCATGAAGACTTCATAAAAATCGACCCAGACGCGTTGGAGGATAGCCTCCGTTCTCTGCAGACCCACACTTTACGACTAACAATTTAATATTTTACCCGCATCTGTGGCGCTATGACCGTAGTAACCATTTGTGGCAGGGCCGTTTGTGTACGTAATTACTTCTTTCCAAACAGTCCTTCTTGAAAAAATATTGTTGCTAGCAGATTAAACTAAACTTCGCAAAATCTTTGGGCTGGCTTCTGAATTGAGGATTTGAAATTAAGAACGTATCAAAACCTTAATTGGAAATCAGAAGGTAAATTCTTGTAACTGCTTTAAAATTGTTAAAATTCAAATCGCAATATCATATCAGCCGGTCGATTTTGTAAACATGTCGAAGTGAAGGCTTGGGTGATGTGATCACGAGGTGAGCTGTCAATCCATATAATCAAGCTGGAATGGCAGCTCACGTCGTGACCACGTGACATTTTGATTATATGGATTGACAGCTCACCTCGTGATCACTTCACCCAAGCCTTCATTTCGACATGTTTACAGAATCGACCGGAGGAATTGTTCTGAGCGTGCCCATGCCGAAAGGGTTACCATCTCACCATTTGCTGGGCGTCAGACACCCAGCGCTGGTTTTCAGTTGGCACCCTGCAGTGACACACGGACGAAGGTAAATACAATAAACAAAGTACTTAATTAAATATTGATAAGTTATGTAAGTAATAAGTGATTTTAAATTTCGTAAATTAATAAAGTAATATAATTAAACAAAACTTAGGAAAACACGATGTATAAAAACAACAAAAACATGAGAATGCAAAAATACGAAACAAAGAAACACCTCCCTCAGATGTTTATTTATCGTAACGCAATACATGTCTACTATGTTAGTAGAAATAACAAGTAACACATGTTATCGTTTTCTTTCCGCACTAAATTTTCTGAAAAGAAACTCTGAAAAATCCTATAGAAACGTCATTTAAAAGAAGCAAGGCGCTACACTTGTAGCTAGACGTCGTCGTGGGTTCTCCACACACCGAGGACCCTCAAAGCCCCTTGAATGCGGCCCTACAGCGCTTTCTACAGACATTTACACTGCTTTCAAGCGCTACACCCGGTTTAAACACGCTTTTTATACTCTGTGGCTGAAGAAATGGCGCGGCGAAACCGCCATCTTGGATTTTATAATAGGTATGCGTGTGTTGCAGTTGGCGGGTTTTAAGGGTAGTTGTGGAGGTTAGTCATTTAATAAAAGTTGTTTAACAAAAATAGTTACATAGGTACACAATTCTTTTACACAAACTTAAATTGTATGGGTACATTGGCGGTCTTCGGTTTAATTACCCAATAAAAAACATAGTTGTAAAGTTTTTGATTTGCTAATATTCGTATTTCGCTAGATACAGCAAAGAGTCGAGTAAAAAGTTCTCGTTCCGGAATTTTAATCTAAAATCATTTTCCTAGTAGCACTTGGTTACAAAAGTTCCCCATCCCGATTGTTTCAAACTCCAAACAAGCTCAAACTATGTTTCGAATCAACTCAACTTCTAAACTTCCAATTACTGTCCGTAAGCATAACAAAATTTATAAAATTTGCAGCTTTCGAGAACAATCTACGGTTCCCATCTACTCTAACACCGATAAAAATTTGTTCAGACTTTAGATCAGTGGTTCCCAACCTGTGGTGCGCAAGGACCAAACATGGTCTGCGAAAGGTTTAAAATTTCACTCTTTTCACCTCAAGAATGTCATTGATGCAAATTAATTCAAGTTTCTATCGGAAATGTTGTGTTATCTATGACAATACTTTTTGACCGACTTCAAAAAAGGAGGTGATCAATTCGGAGGTTTAGGTATATATTTTTATGTATGTTCGGCCATAACTCTATCTTATACAATTGATTTCAAATAGATGCTACAAGTTTTGAATATCTATATGATACTAGTGGTCCGCCCCGGCTTCGCCCCAATGTATATAATTTTTTTAATTTTCTTTTTTATAAGAACGTTCTCCTGACAATACAAAATACAACAAAAAAGAATTGGCGAAATTGGTCCAGCCGTTCAAGCGTGATGCCGTGACCAAGGGAAATAGGGATTCATTTTTAGATATGTTTATTTTTGGTTTAATTAACATACTTTTATTTCCTACAAAAAGGAAATCAAAGTGGTCCCAGGTCAAATAAAGGTTGGGAACCAGTGCTTTTGAAATTATCCACTCGCCGAAAACGGACCCCGAAGGACCCAATCTGCATTGTAGCGTATCAAAAGATATAAAGTTACATATCTAAGGGTTGTAATCGCCAGTAACTTGATGGGGTGGCCAGTCTAGCGTGACACCCCCCTGTTCCCCGGGCTCTCGGTCGAAGAGCTCCTTAATCTTGGTTATTTGGTTACTGGATGACTTAATTAGGTATTCGGGTGAAGTGCTGCTTGTTTTGGGTAAGGGCGTTGACTTTCGCTGTTTTGTGAGGATTTTAACTTTTGCAGCTATCGTTTTTTCAATTTGTATTTGGTTTTTGGTGTCTTTTACTGAGTTACGTTGACACGCAACGCTACACTAAGCTACGACTATAACTAGTATCTAGTATTTGTACCGTTGCGTAGTTGATCTGTTACTTCTGGGCGTGCAGTTGGCTACAGGAAGGGTAGGCCAGCCCATACATTATGCCCAAAAAAATAATTTCGCATCTTCAATCGAAAATTCGCATCGTCAGTATCGTAATTTCAACCCTAAATAACGTGGAGAGTTTTTTTTTTTGCGCGTTATGTATGGGCTAGCCTACCCTTACTGTAGCCTACTGCACGCCCAGAAGTAACAGATCGACTACACAACGATACAGATCCTACTAGTTGAGAGTCGTAGCAAACCCTTTTTTTATTGATGGGAAATCATCAAATGACTCATTCCGCTCTGGATATAGCGTGAGGGAGTGTCAGACTCTTACTGACTAAATCCAATCCGTGTTCCTCCTTAAGTCCTAATACCCGTTGCGTTCCAAGGCCGCGGTGACTCTTTGGAACAAATTCCGCAACCCCGAACGTAGCAAACTCGACGAGCTACGAATCGGCCATTCAATACCTACCTACAGTTAACTTTCGAACACATCTGTATACATTTTGTTACCGTGAAAACAAGGAAATTCTGGAGGCCATCATATTTCGTGAATCCTGTTAGCCTTAATAAAGCAAATAATTTTTAATGGTAAGGTTTAAAGTGTTCACTTTTTTCAGGCCCAATAACGATGATCTCCTTTGAGACCATGACTACGATGTCATGTTCCTGCCATGTTCTGACAAATACTACTATGATTAAGGCTTCAGGCTAGCGCCTCCTGTGTTGTTGACCTTGCTACCAAACTTGTTGACTGCAATATCAATATCAGTGCCTAGTAGGAATGTCGTGGATAAGCTTACAGCATAATTTACAAATCTATTATGAAAGAAAGAACTTATCGAAAAGTGCTTAGCCAAGGTGGCTACTTTGTATCTTTACGAGTTTAAAAGTGATAAGAAGATAAGTTCCTACTTACTTAAAAGTGAAAGAAGCTAATCTAGTTATGACCGGTGTCTGGATTGAGAATTAGAATTTTGGGATTTTTTTTATTTTACGTTTTTTGAATTGGAAACTTCTTTTGGCGCGTTAGCACTTATTGGGTGAACAAAAATCATGGAACTCGCGTCATCGTCACCGAACGCTTTATCTTTCGCTTAGTTTCCACTTCCAACGGCAGTCCCCAAAGACTGCCCCGCATGTTTTTTCACTGTAAATCTTGACTTAGAAAAGTGCCTTTGAATTTTCACACTCTACTTCAGCCGACTAAATATCGAATTGGCATTACAGTAGTAATGCCAATTCGATAGATTTCAGGCCTGATAGCGATAGATTTCCTGGTTTGACACGTTCATAACTTCCATTCTCAAATCGAAAACCGGCCATCGGAGGACAAAAACGACGAAGGCAAAAAAATAGTATTTAGGCAAACCGTAAGCTTACATTTTGACAAAACCCTCATCAATTTTGTTGGTTTATTAAGGTTTGGAAAATTGATTTCATCTTTCAAAACTTATCCAAATATTGAATTCAGCTTTTATGTTGGTTTTTGATCAACATCAATTGAAATCAAAAACACCAAATGAAAAGGAACAAATCAAACAGATTTGAAAATTAACCGAATTCCAAAATAACCTATAATTTTCTTCGTGACTTAATAAAGGTAGGTAGGTATTAACGTTTCGAAGAAATTATAATTAATGAAATATTACGTTGTTCAGTGTAAAGGGTCGGAGTCTGTGGCAGACACTCGATATATCACTTCTCGACAACTTGTCTGCAGAGGGCGCCAAGTTTCTTGCCCGTTATTTATAGTTCAAGGAGTTCCTTTAAATAAGTAGTTAATTTTACGACGTTCACTCAAAAATAATATATACCTACCATAAACTATTTAAAGCAGTAAATAAATTAATGGACATATAAAAAGAACTTCTTTCTTATAATTATAATATTATGGTGGCATCAATCGGTTTCGGAAAACACTGAAGAAGATCGGCCGGTCGATTCTGTAAATATGTCGAAGTCAAGGCTTGGGTGAAGTGATCACGAGGTGAGCTGTCAATCCATACAATCAAGATCATGTGATCACGGATTGAGCTGTCATTCCATGTTGATTATATGGATTGACAGCTCACCTCGTGATCACTTCACCCAAGCCTTCACTTCGATATGTTTATAGAATCGACCGGCTGTGTTTTTGTAGTCTCTCAAATCATCATAATTGTTTTGCCATTATCCCGATTTTGTTGGGGTCAGCGCAACATATAGGTAAAGTAGGTATCATCTATACCTACTTTAATGGCCCCCTCTGGTCATTCCTTAGTGGTTCTGTCAATATTATACCTACGTTGAAAAAGGACGAAACGGGAATGGATGTAACAAGATCAAAATCTTGACGAAACGTCACTTGTGTTCAGTTATTTTTAAAACTTGACAGTTTGACGAATCGGGAATGTGACCAAACGGGAAGTAGCCGTTTTGTTTTCTTTCCTTTGCCTTTTCGATCAAAATATAAATAAGTTCTTCAACATTGCATCCAAAGGATTCCAATTCGATTCTGTCCCAAACTTGGGGGCTAACAATGAAATCTCCCGAAGAATGCCTCGGGTTGCCTACGTGAGATGAAAACTAAAGCAGGTGTTACTTTCCCCTCATTGTATGAATGGGAACTAGGTGATCGGGACGGAGTTAAATGGTACCTTTGGAAGCATTACATGGGTATCCACTGGATATAACTTTGGGCACCGGTTTATAAATGACTAGCACTTCTACTCCGGTTTCTCCCATGGTTAATCCGAAAATTGCAAGATAAAATCCTATGACACACAGTTACACTGTAGCTTTCTATGAGTTTAAGAATATTCCAAATCGAATTAGTAAATTGTAGATTACCTCCTACAGACAAACTACTCTCAAAACTTGCTATAGGAATTTCCCATTGTGTCACCCTATGTAATGTTTTCCTCGTCTATATATTCTGTAACTTATATGGTGTACATACTAAAGAGTATTCTATTCATGTTTTACGTTTGGTTCTTTCATGTTTTTCTTTTAAGCTTTGGGTACAGGACTTGAGCCCAGAAGCCCGTTTTGGATTTTGAGTCCGCAAGTACGCTCGTTCCACCGTAGATCTATCGCTTGTTCGCGAGATCGAGGTAAAATCGCACACAGAATTCTTAATATAAAAATCTGCTATTTTGTATTTCAAGGACAAGAAAAACCAGCCATACTTACAATAAAACATTGTATACCTGTCGTGCAGTAAAATACAAAATACTTAACAAATAACATTTTATTATGTTTGTTGAGCATGGATTTTCTCACGATTACTGCTTTCTTTCACAGAAGTGAGAGTTTATAATTGACGGATCATAATAGTCTCTTTTGCTGATAAAGCATACACAGACATTACTTTTTTGCAAATTTAACCAATTTAAACTCTGAAACGATACGCAAGAAACGAAATCTAAGTAAGTAAGTACTCACATCTGGACGAAAGGAAACTAGATAGCACTTTTTTTTATTTTTTTATTTAATAAGGGTTTGCTCTGGACTCTAGTCTAGGTCATAGATGACAGAGACATTTACTTTCTAGTAAATCTACTGCAATACTAGAGATTTTCAACCTTATTGACTTGTCTCAATTCCAAATCGCCGAGCAATATTTTGTTAGAAAGCCTAGCCCCACACGTTGTCTACCTTTGACCTCTGCACTTCTCCAAGCAATATCATCAGTTTCCCCCCATTCCTGACACAGAAGCCCCCATGTCCCCCACAGAATCATACAGGCAAACCCTGCTCATTAAACCATACGTCAAATGACGGAGACAGCTTTTAGCGAGATTGGCCGCATTGTCTGGCGTGGCCGACGCGTATTGCGAAGCGAACTGAAGGATCTGTGTGCAATGAAGAGAAGCTTTGAAAAGGCGTGTTTGAAGGGTGGAAGACGGAGGGACTCTGTTTTGGTAATGAATTGGATAAAGAAGTACAACATGATGACATTTTATAATACAAACTGTCATTAGCTTCTACTAGCGACTTCGCGCGCGTGAATTATATAAATTATACCAAGAGAAAAACTCTCTATCTCTGTGCCAAATTTCATCCAGAACCGTTCAGCCGTTCTGGCGTGATTGAGTAACAAACATCTATCCATTCACATCTATCTATCTTCTATACAAAAAAAATGAATTGATAAATGTGTTGCTAAGCGCAAAGCTCGAGAACGGCTCGACCAATTTCGGTAATTCTTTTTTGCTGTGTTTGTTATTGTCAGGAGAAGATTTTAATGAAAGAAAATTTTGAATAAAATATATAAATCCGGGCGAAGCCGGGGCGGACCGCTAGTTTATAATAGTAGTAAGTTAAGATTACGTAATTGTGTCTATTGGAAAGATAAAGGACGTTTTACAGTTTCACTAACAAACAAAAAAAAAACTGATTACTTTAAGCAATCTGAAACTTAAACACAGTAGACAGATGAAGGGCTGTATTGATTGTTTCGAACCTGGAAACCCATCAGAAATCCCTTGCAATGTCAATAGGGGTCACCGTTTTCAATCAAGAATCGAATATTTACCTAGGTACGTTTATACTTAAAAATCCTACGCACCACAGTGTTTTTACCTATCCGTAGGATTTTTTCTTTTTTATTGCCCATAGGCAGTCCTCATGGTTGAAACCTATATTTTTCCTGAAATCGAATAATGTTGAGGTTGGTTGGCTTACAGTCAAACTGTATACGGCTGAAGACCAATATGTTACATGGAGCAAATGCCTCTCTGACCCACATAGTGTTGTCGAGACGGTTGTTGCGCTGCGTGTCGCGGGTTCGATTCCCGCACGAAACAAAAATATTTGTATGGCCTACAGATAGTTGTTCCGGGTCTGGCTGTTTGTGTATGTGAGTTTGTATGTGTGTATCCACGACACAAGAGAAATTCCTAGTGTGGAGCAAAGTTTTTAAAAAACAAACAATTCGCCTGGGTAAAACGATTCTCCTTGGCAAGCCTGGTATCAGATTATATGTGATATTTCTCCTAACCCATTGCTTATATTTACCAGTATTCCCGCGTTATGCATTTTAATATACCTACAACTATGTTTGTCTGGAAAACATGCCAGACACTTTTACGCACATAAATTTCAAGATAACGGCACGTTTCGTGCTAGGCCCCAAAGGATATGACTGGGACTGCTGAACCATAACGAAATGCTGAATCTACAATGTTACTACCATAGAGTAAGGGATCACCGCGCTGGCTGCGACCCATGATCGGAAAGACTCCAAAATTCAAACTTCCATACAAATAAAATAAATGCGAAAGTAACTCTGTTTATCTGCCTGTTTACTTTGGTTCTTCTGTCTGGCTCTTCATGTCTCAACGGATTTGCATGAAACTTGGCACACGGGAAGACCTGTAATAAGTACCTACGTAGGGTACTTTTCATCATGGGAGTTTGGCCTCATGGGATAAGTTCAAAGCCTTTGGTGTTCAAGTACACTGAACACATTTTTTTGCTATCGTGACCACAGTCAGAATAAGGGTTTTTTGAGGAAAATTCACTCCTTCAGTTGGAGCCACTGGCGAGTAGTTCCTTAAGTGTATCTATGAAAAGTTTGAGTTATAATCACGAATGGGATTGAGATAAACATATATATATTGCGATTAAATAATAATAAGGAATCCCGTTTAAAAAAATAACGGAGCACTTTAGTTTCCGAGAGACTATTCTAATAGTTGATTTCTACAAAAGCTCGAATTTAAGCCACAAGCATTATCATTTAACAGTATTTCAAAGACCTCACGCTACACTAGCACCTCTAGCGGCGAATTCAAAGCCTTCGTTGACACAAGCTTTAAATTTCTATGATTTATCGATGACATGACACCCACTGAACTAATGGTTTTGACAGTGACGTCTTCACGTCTCGGTCTAGCAATGGCCGCCACAGTGTCTCTTTGCTCTATGGACACTAGGAACTACAAGAAATACGATAGCGGAATATTTCCGCGCCACCGAATTTATTTATATGTTCAGCAGAGCGAATATAAAATATCATAATCCTGGCTGAAGAGAAATGTTTTCGGGTTGGAAGCTTTTAAAGCAAATGGATGAAAGAGATAATAAAGTGGCTGAAGAAATGCGATAGCAAGGTCAAATACGGACATTGACGAAAACTGAAAGCATTTTATAGTAAGCTGACATAAGCGCCTTTTAGTTTCAGCAGAGTTTAATCTTACCATAGAAATCTTTCATAATAAAATGAGCACAGCTGTTTCAGTTGTTAAGATAAATGTGACTGATCGTAATGCACGCCTAATATGATATGATTGGTTGAATTGTCTGAAACTGGGGTTAGGATACGTATTCATACTACGTGACCCGTTCAGGGTGCGGGAGAGGGGTCTTCAAAATACCACGCTTGGTCACACGCTTAGATTTAGTGACGTAGTCAATATCGTCTTGGGAAATGTCCCACTTTTTTGAACTACATTTAAATATGGCACGTAGCGTTTAGCGCTTTTCTTAAGTTCCTGTTGAAGAAGATAAAAAAATATGCAAGCACTGGCGTCACGCGGCAAGCGCCATATTAATTTATTTATTTATTTATTTAGGTTAACCAACAATTGTTTACACTAAATACATTTCCGATTTAATAACTAGAGTAACATATTCAAGTGCAACAACTAATTACAGGTTAACACCACATGCACTAAAAAACGGCTTACATAACATATTTATAACTTACTGAAATTATAATTATACATACAAGGAATAATAATTAAAAGCAATAATAAAGAAAATTATCAAATCATTCAGTTCTGTATACATCATTGGAATGTAAATTACTTATTTAAATTATAGTTGATTAAATGATGATGATAGATTGATTGATTGAGTTATGAAAAAATACAATGACCATAAATTATAGTAAAATAAAAATGAACTGAATACATTGAAAAAAATTAAATGAAAACAGGTATAAATAAAAAAAATAAAAATTAAATCGCCATTACATTATTTACAAAAGCTCGTAGGAATTTATTTATACTATCGTGATGTACATCTACTAAGTCACTGCGGCCATTAAGAATTCTGCACAATCTAGGTATCGGGGAATTCGCACCCAGCACAGACTTTCGAAGTGGCGGACACAGGGGTGTTATCTTATTCCTAGGATATCTAGAAATAATAAAGACAAGAGCCAATTTTATTTTATTTTAATTTTCTATTTGCAAAAGAATATATAAAATCATACTTATGAATTACTGCGTGACGACTAGTAGAGGGGGAGGGGGGCGGGTTGGCATGTACTACGGGTGTTCACCAAAGGGAGGTAAAAAATTGGAAAAAATCGGTCACGTAGTAGGTATAGGTAGGTACGTTCCCTTAAATAAATCTGAGGTTCTGGAAAAAAAACATAAATGCTTTATTTCGTAGTGCAGAGTATTTCACAGATTATCTCATAATATTACACCAAAGCCCCCAACACTTCATCATCATGACAGATGACAGCTAGTATGTTTAGAATCAAAGTCATTTACAGTAGGAATGTTTTCTGAATAGAATAGTAATAATTATATTTAGTCCATCAGTTAAGATTTACAATCAATCAAATTGGCAACGATAAAGCGTACCAAATTTCAGAAGACGGGCCTGGTGACGTCACATGTTGATAAAAATCAGGACCAATGTGTGTCGTCAATCTAAATTAGAAATCACTGTATAGTCTTAATTTATTTGTTTACATAACAAAAAGCCTCGTGTCCAAAAAAAATCGGTAATCTAATTAAAATACCCTATTGTTGAACACAGACAGTTTAACAGTAGACTGTGCTGATAAACACAGGCTCAGCAAGACAAAGCCATTCATCTCCTGTTTTATCTTTAACATCACCTATAGACACTCCGCCTCCTCGCTCCGTGAATAACAACGTGTGTTCGGCTGAATTTCAAAATGTTCTAGAATGTGCACAAGCACGGCATGCAGTTTTCTGCGCTAACGGCTTAAGTAGAGGGAGGTCGTGCTCGATACGAAACCTTGTTTGTGCTGTACACCAGCCAGTCTATTTTTGGTTAATAATAATATTTTTTTATTCATAAAACTTATACAAAGAGTTGTGTAGATATAGATGAGCCACAGACATTTAATATATTATAGTAAAGTCTTATATAATGGTTAACTTAGTGTAGATAATTTTGATAGTATTTACCAAAAGTTCTTTCTCTGATCTGTCATTTTTCGAATTGGCAATTTTGTGTATGCATTGTACGAGCTGATCGTTTGATTGAGCATTTTTTTGAACACAATGAACAACCTCTACAGGTGTTCTGAAAAAGGTAAAGTAGGTATTCATGCAATTCTGAATAAACACATACCTAGAAAGAAAGAAAACGAGTTAGTTTAGTTCAGAGCATACGAATACCAAAAATAAAATTACTAAAGTTATGAAAGTTGGGAAGACATGCATCACATTCGCGCAAAATGGCCGTCGCTTGGCACTTAGAGTTTCATTGCTACCACTATTACTATCACTTTTGCTTATTTATATTTATTGCACCTACACCTACCACAGTAAAGTCTTTATGACCCAAAGGTTGACTGGTAGAGAATGCCTTGATGCATTAAGTCCGCCCATGTAACACTATTGTACATAAAGTTTAAATAAATAAATTTACATTTTGGAAGCCCTATTCCTTTAGCTTTTAGTCTATTTTCCATTTCTTCAATAAAAATAAGCAATATTCCTCCAACACTCAACTGAAGGAAACTCCATTTATAGTAATAGCCAAGTGCCGGAAACTTCGGTTTGGCTTTAACAATAACATCGTGAAAGCTCTTTGGGGCTTAAAGCGAGGGACATTTTTACCGACACATAGAAAAGCTACTTAGGTAGTGTAGAATTTATGAAATCATCGCAATTCTGATAGGAATGATGGAATTCCTTGTATCTGAATCAATAATTTGAAATTGAGAACTTTTCAGACTCTTCTTGAGCATGAAAAAGCAATGTCAAACTTTAGTAGAATAAGACGAATTCTTGATTTCATTCTCAATTCAGAAACTGGGTTTTAATGGTATGAAATTGTCGACAATCATGACCGAGTCTCCTATCTGCCTAAAAGATGTATGTACCTATTTCTTCTTAGATGTCCCGATTCAATATTAAACCAATACAGAGACAGAATCCAGTAACATGAAACAAAGAAAAAAAAGCTGTCAAAGTCAACCAAGACATAAATTATATCCACACTTCATTTTTCACACCTCTGTCCAAAAAACAACAAAACCAAATAGCCCACAGAGTAATTGAGTTAGGTCAGTAACTCAAAGGGCCTGGTTGCCTGGTTACTGTCACTCGCGTCAGGAATAACGCGCGCCTTCCTGTGCCCGCCCCGGCTATATTTAGACGACTAATTATTAACAAGGTGTGTTTAGTTTATGGTAAACTGTGGTGAGATGTGTGGCCCTGGTCTTGAGGCGTGTACACAATGGACGATGATGGTTGAAATTGTTCGCAAACAGAACACTGCACTATTATTCACCAAAAGGCAACATTTTGTTAAATTAGTGTAGGGAAATTAGTGAAGTTATTGACAGTTTGCGAGTGCAATGCGAATACGAATGCTCCTTAAAAATACGAGAATTGCTCCGATGGTAAGCGATGATGTGGTCGACGATCGAGCACTCTTACCTAGAAGTAACCTACATATAGGTAAAGGAAACACATACCTACTACGACTCCGACAGGGAATCCCATTCCTTAGCTGTACGCACACTGAAATTATTCTCTAAACGTTTTATCTGCATAGTAAGGGTGTCCACCATGTAACTGTGGCACATCTTCGCGTGACTTTTCCGATGACGCCACAGGCTTGGCAGAATAAAATTGCAGTAACAAAACACTGCTATTCCTTAAAGGAACCCCTAGAATATCCTAATACACACTGAAACTCGAAAACAAAGCCCAAAACTCTATCCAGAAAATCTTCAAACCGGAACATTCCATTTTTCCCCCTCAAAAAATCACCGAACCACACCAATTTTATTAGAAGGCAAAAGTTCCTTCAGTTTTCGAGTTCCCCTCCATTGACCCTAGTGTACACAAATGTACTTATATTTATACGCAAACTGTTTAGTATGCAGGCAGCCTCTGCCGAGGTTGGTCGTACGTGAGAGGAATAGTCCAATAATATATTAATTTCCTATCGAATTATTAGATATATGGCAAGATATATTGGATTTGAGGGCATTTTTTGCCGTAAGGGAATATTTTTGTCATTTTTACAGTGAGAACCCCTAGTTGGTATAGTGGTCGCAGTGGCTGCTGCGTAACTTTATGTGGGTTCAGGTCCCCAGTCGAATAACGTGTTATTTATTCAGTTTTTAGTGCGAGTAACTCAAGTTACAGTACCTAGACGTACGTCGATGTCATAAGCACAAAACGTTTTGGAAATATCGTCATTGCGCGCACAGTTGAAAAGTAGTATTCCCCGCCGAAGTTCCGCCAGTTTCCTGATAACCACAACCTGGGGTCTTAAATTCATGAGTGAATAGGTTGCTCCAAGGCAAGCGCCCTCCATCTTTATAATAATAATAAAGCCCGCCATCGTTATAATAATAATAAAAAGCTAGTGAATAATAATATTAATTACTAGCTTCGTAAGCGCATATCCCGTTTTTTCCCGTTCCCGCATAGCCTATATATAGCCTTCCTCATGAATGTGGCTACCTTATACAAAATTTTCCAAATCCGACTGGGCGTTCCAGAGATTAGCGCGTTCAAACAAAAAAACACTTCAGCTTTATTATAAAAGTAAACATTGAAACTTTTAGCCTCCACTGAATTTCGACCGTCACATAGGATGCTCTAAAACACTACTGACTACACAACACCAACATTAAGTAATCCTAATCATTTGCGACAGATTACCAACATCCATTACAAGGATTGATTACCTACACGATTCAATGGCACAACTAACAAGTCTCTCCAACATTTAGAACGTGTCCATCACACTGATTGATTGAGTACTGTTTAGTGTTTAGCAAGATAAGCACGCGTAATGGCTAAAATTATCGATTTGGCTTTGATCAATGTGTGTTATTATATGATTGCCTTAGAACAGCATCTTGTTAATGCGAAAACGAAAGTTCTCTTTGAGTTTAAAAGAAAGATGTCAGAGAAGTGGTGGAAGCGTTATCCAGAGAAGGGAGAGGCCACACGATGTGGTGCCGATACGGCGTAATACGTTTTATTTTTTTACGTGTTACCTATTTTTGTGTTGTTTCTTTTTTTGTAAGAATACTGACTACTTACATACCTTTGTATAAATGCTAGTTCTTATAACTCAACAGACAGATTCATTGCTGGGGAGTTCGTTGCGCCACTTCTTCTTCCCAGCTAAAACACTAGGAAGTGGTGACGGGCGGGCGTTTTGGGGGACTGTCTTTATGTAGAACTTTGACGTTCAAAAAGTGCTGGCACTCAGCCTAATTTGAATTAATGACTTTTGATTTTGAAACATACAAATATCCATGGTATTACCATACGGTGTTTTGCGGATCCGCTCCGCACGCTCACCGGATCAAGACGAGGATGGAGGGTGTATGCACCGGAGCGGCACCGCTCCGACGTCGCAGGACATGGTTGTACTTGCAAAATCGTAAGCGTACACTACCTACAACGTTTGCGACGCCGCGTACTTCGTGTGAACACTCATGCGGCAAAATGGTTGCGTTGCGGCGACGCAGCGCTCGTACTGCACCGTTTGGCCTCTCCCTTACGGTCGCGACTTACGACTCGTGGTGTCGAACCTCAAACCATCATCTCACTTCTGAGCATAGGCCTCTCTTTTCTTATGCCAAACCTTTCAATGCTTCTGCGCCAGCCTAATAGAAAAATTTGACAATTATAAGCACGCTCGGATAACGGCCCCTCTCAGAGAGAGTAGGCCTGTATCTCTTCAGTGGGAACATTTGACGCGGATTAAGTAGGTATGCTTATTTTACGAGTACCTATGTTGAACAACATGAGACTATTGGCACTACTGACTGAGACACTATGTTGAATTAAAATGTACTGTAATCTTCAGGCCCCCCATAGGTTCACGAATTCACGAGTACCTATTCCACAATCACTTAAACTTTGTATTAATAACTAAAGAAAATTATGCCTAACCTGTCATAGATTTAATAGAAAACAAGAAACACGGTATCTTAAATGTATTGCGCACAGGACCACCACGAAGATTGCAGACCTCTTGGCGAAAGTCAATTTTATTGTTTATTCCTCTTTCCAGCGCCGCCTTACCCAGAAGTACAGCATCGCCGTAGGAGTCCCGACGCTGGTCATCCGGGGCCGCCACGTGCGGGATGCGCTGCTGGACGACGCGCTGGGGGAGAGGTTTCCGTGGCCCCCGCCGCCGCTCGCCGAGGTCCTACGCGGCGTGCAGCTGCAGGGGGACGGGGACAGTCGGCTCTACGAGCAGCTGCCTGCTGAGGCGGTCAGGGTGTTCTACTTTGCAGCGCATTGGGTAAGTTAAAAAAACTACCAGATTCTAAATATAAAAAAATTCGGAGTGCTCTCATTTCTTACGCAGCTCTGCAAGTTGATTAAGGTTTCAATATTTCGAGTCAAAAGAAATGCTGGATGGAATGTTGATGCCACTCACAATAAATCGTTCCTGATTTATTGGGAATTGTGCCGAAGAGTCATTCAATAATTCTGATATTGTGTTCCGCAAAAATAACCAAACTTTTATTTGGTATATGAATTTTGAATACCTACTGGTATTCATCTGAAGCCGACCCCAACATGGTTGGGAAAAGACTGGGCTGATTAAAACAAAATAACATCCATTCCGATTATGATGACTTAATAATCCTTCACAAAACCTTCCATCTGCTGTCCTTATGTGAATAACCTCTTCTAACCGATGTTCTCTTACCCCAGTGTCCCCCATGCCGGTCGTTCTCGCCGAGCCTGTGCGCGGCACTGGCAGCCGTGCGCAAGCGCCGCACCAAGTATGCCAACACGCAGCTCATACTCGTCTCCAGCGACAGGTAAGCTAATGTCAACTAACTAAAGGACTGGGTCTGGTGAGCGATTCTGTAGCGATCGAGGATATACATCCTGAGTGTATTTGTCATTAAGAGAGGTTAGGTATTTGTGTTATCAAGACTTAAGTAACAGTGATTGTAAGATAGGAGCTCAGAATTTTTCTCTAGTTACTTCCTCTCTACATCTTGAAAAATCAAAATCAGTAATTTTATCAATGTAGGCTAACAGCCAGCACTTACTTTAACTTTGAACGTTCTACATAACCCCACCCGCCTGTCACTAAAACTCTTGAAAACTGCATTATTCAAACCTTTTAAAATAAATTAAATGAAGAATCACTGTGAATACTTAAGCTGTTATGGTGTTCAATAAAGAATTAATAGAAAAGAATAAACCACGTTTTCACTGGACGGTGTGTTTCAGAATTCTGTGGTCATAATTATGTCAGCAGAGTTCAATCACATCTGATTTCTACTGGCAAACGCTGCATCGTCAATTCAACAGCCATTTTCCTGGTACAACTATAGCCATATTATCTTACAAACTCTTTTGTTGGATCTTTCACAACAACTCAAACACCTTGGAAAGCGTCGAGAAAGTCCCCGAAGAAACCTTTTCAGTTTACACGTCAAAACTTTGTTGAACCACGCTCAGAAAACTAGCAAAACAAAGGAAATAAATCAACTCTCCAATCTAGTTGAGAGCAAGTGTCCAAGTTTACTCTGTTATGAAACAAAACAAGATGGCGGCTTTGTTCTATAACGTCTTTTCTCTATGGTCCCAGCAGGCTGTAGGTAATTGTCTGGATCCGACTGAGAATCAGAAGTGTTCTCAACACTTTGATTGAGTTAGGGTGTGGTTAACTGTGGTTTACGTAGAAAATGTAAGTTTTAGTTAAAGTAATTATCGGGGTGCAATAGAAATATCAATTTTGCCTTATTTCTGTTACACTTTTTGTAAGTAGGTATTCAACTTTTGTAGTCAACAAGGAACTCTTATAGTTTCGCAATGTCCGTCTGTCTGTCTGACTGTCTGTCCGCGGTTTAGCTCAGAGACGCTTAGTGCTAGAAAGTTGAAATTTGTTATGGGTACCTATATATAGTACACAAGTACAAGTAGTAAAATTAATGGTGATATTTTTTTTTATCGTCTTCCCCATGGTGTGGGGAAGACGATAAGTGTCGTTGGATAGGTCTTTTGAAAATATTGAGGGTTTGCTAAAACCATTCCATCCAACGATCCGATTGCGAAATATTAAGCTTTAAAATGCTAATTTTTGTTAGAGTCAAGTGCCCCCCTCTGCCAGCTAAACGGTTGTTTTTGGAGACGTGAATAAAATCATAGTAGTAGCATATATACTGAATTTAAAAACTATCACCGCTACCTAGGCTTAACGAGTTACCTAATAGTCGACCAACTTATAAAACGGAATTGGGTAAGTAAAAATCCTAATAATTCCATAGAAAATGACTTAAAACCAAGTGCATTTGTAACTTTGTAATGTAATAAATAGTAATAATTCTTCGTAATTAATAAATAGTAATAAGTCTTTGTACTATTTTTCTGGCATGATTTAGGAGACGGTAACTACGGAACCCTACACTGTGCGTGGTCCGACTCGCACTTCGCCGGTTTTATAGCTTAGATAGGTTTACTGTGGCTTTGCTTTCGTGGCATATCCTAGAAGAACCGTGCATTTTCGGGATAGAAAGTAGCCTGTGACACTCAGTCGGTCTCAATAACATATCTACCTTTAACCAACTGTCAAATTAGCTACCAACAGTAGGCAAACATGACGTTTCAGCTACTGTCGGTAGCTAATTTGACAGTTTGTCAAAGGTTACGTTATTGAAACCGGCCATAAGTGAAATAACTAACGTAATCGTATCCAGAATTCCAGAACGTTCTTCTACCAACATGAACAATTTTACCTGTTTTCTTTTTGAGACTGTTTTTTTTTATATTTGTGTGTTAATGCTGGGCCGTATTTGAATCATAGATATTAGAAATTTATTTATTTTATGTATACTTCTATGGTTACCACTTACCACGCCATACAGCCATGAACGGCGAGCTTGCCAAATATTCACGTTTACAGCCGATTTTACACCGCAACATGCTTTTACTAGCTCATGAGAAGATACTCGCGGCATCGTCATGAATTCCTGATGCCACAATCCCAGTTGTCTTTTACAACCAATCTCGGAACACGGGTGTTCCTAATACTTATCTTCTTCGGGAAAGGGTAGGGTAGGTACCGTTTGCGGGAGGATACGGGAGCGAAGCCACGGGCGCAGCTAGTCCTAAATGTTGATGAGTAGGTAACTTTAGACTACTACCAGCCTTTATGTGTGTATGATACTTTGCAATTTTGCTTTCTTTTTCCACTTCATAGGTTATCTAGCTTGTGCCAGCGGTTTTGCTCGCGTTGATATACATTTTCACATCTATCTCAGTACAAAAACTCTTTAAAATCGTTTCAGCGATTTAGGCGTGAAACCCTAACAAACAAACAAACAACTCTCTTTCGCATTCATATTAGTTAGGATTCGGATTTTAAGTAGAGTTAATCCAATCTTTAAGTAAGCAAAATAGGTTCATTTACAGAAGATAATTCTTTCGGTCTATTTTCAGAATAATTTGATATGACAGTTTTTGCTCCTACTTGAAATAGCTATTATCACACAAGTTGTTCTTGTTAGTTGTATTCCTGTGTTACTGCATCTAATTCCTTGAAGTAAAACTCAAAGAACTGGTAAATCAAACAATTATTATATTTTGATCCGACATCCTGCAATCTATTACAAGTCTGACGGCTTGTTTTGGTTTGAATTTAGAAAGATTCTAAATTATAAACTTTGTAAGTGCCAATTGTAGGTAATTTTCCGATTATTTAACTTTTCAATGTTACGGAAATATTTGTACGCCGATACCTACGGCTAAACATGATTGAACTCAAACTGACTGCGATGTAATATCTTGCATGCTTTTGTATGTACCTGTACAATGTTTAAACAAGTAAAGAAATCTTATTTCGTCTTATCTTATCTTAAAACAAATGCCTTTCTTTCATATCAAATTCAAAACCTATATTTGCATCTGCAAAACGAATTGTCTTGTCAAATACTGCATTACAGTAAGTACCTATTAAGCCTTCACACCACTCACGGCTTGAATATTCTCCTCTAGACGCGTTCAAGTGTGATCATAAAACAAATATGGCGCCTCGTCTGTTCAATTTAGAGCTCCTAATGAGTCTATTTGAGTAAGATCTCAATTGTCTGATCCCATTTACATCCCTTGGTTCCTATATCCAAGATTAATGATAATGATGGTCTCGCATGGTTACTGGCTACGCATAAGTTTCATTTAGGTACGAGTGTGATTCGTATTAGATAGCCCGTTGCGATTGGTAAAGTTGAACCTTTGGTAGTTCTCCAAAATGGCATATCATCATTATTCTTTTGCCTTATACTTAATCTCAATCTTTTTAGGTCGTAACATGTAACGTCTTCTTCCATACTCCTCTATCAATCGCCATCATCAATTCATCATCATCACATCGTCATCATCTTTCACTTTTTCCATGCTTCTCGATTAGTCGTCATCGCAGGAATTTCTCCTCTTATCATCTACATTCATACTTTTAGACGTAGAGGAACGCTGATGCACACGTTTCGTTTTAGACCCAGGTTACATGCGTGACGAACCTCAGTGGTCCCGACTCAAGTCCCACGTGACAGATCCTACAGCTACTTACTTTTATTTTTGAAGTGAATACTTCTTTAGCGGCGTTGTGCACTTTTTGGGATGTGTAAAAATGTTAAACTCGCGTCAGGACACGTGACCTGATCGAAAATTCGTAAGACGGAGGGAGAGTAGACCGCCGGCGCGGCGTAGGAGAGGAAGTTAAATCCCCCTCTCTTTCTACCGCGCGGTGAAAATGTATGCCTCAATGCATGCATATGCAATTTGTGCGAAATTATTCCCTGACCATTCCAAAATATCAAAAATGCACAACGTTAATGTTCAAGTTTTCCAGTGCAACCCGTTGTTTTTTTTTTTTAATGCTTTATTAGTCACAATAAAAACCAGTTATCGGATTAAAAAAACGTCTTAGGCACATTCACATCGGTTTCGAAGTCACGGAACGTATCGCAACTGGCATCTTAGCTGGGTTACATAGTGTTAGGTATCGTCACTTAAACGAGAGCACATGGACATGTGCATTCTTCTCACCCTCATCTATGTCGCACAAATATGGTCTCTCACCAATCGTCAAAAGCCCACAGTTGCAGTCTGCCAATGAGCTATGGAACGAAGTATACTGGGCGTCAAACTCACAGATCGCATTAGCAAGCTCTATACTTCGTTCCAAAATACAAATAGTTCGCCACGTTCGCCACGTTCGCCACGTTCGGCACGTTCGCCACGTTCGCCGCGTTAACCACGTTCGCCACCTTCGGCTCGTTGGCCACACCGAGGTTAAAGTGGAACTAGGCTGGTCAAATCTACCGAATGTCACGAAGATTATGTGCGAAGATTACCACGCAGTGGATCCCAAACGCAAGGAAACGACAACGCGGCAGGCCTAGAGAGAGATGGCGGTATAAGCTGGACTCCTTTTTAAAGGATCCAAACCTGCAGAAGACGGGAAAATGGAAGGAAGGAAGGCCCTTGTTCTACAGTGGGACAGCACAAGCTCATAATAATAATTTTCTTCACTGTCCCTCTACAAGTTTGAATGTAGACGATATAAATTCCCTACGACATTGACTCCAATTCTCTGCTGATGCAGTCCAAAAAGTAACAAAGAGATCACTGAATAAATAATGCACCTGCCGTGAAATCTATCTCTTCATCGCCCTTGGTTGACAGGTAGAGAATACCTAGGGCGTTAACCTTTTGGACGCCATTGCCACGTATACATGACAAGCAAGCGCGTGCTCTGTACGCCAAACGTCACAAATATGTGACAAAAAGTACGCCGATTTTGTAGCTTGACGTCGGGGGCACGCTAATGAATTTATGCTCTGGCGTTCAAAAGGTTAAGTCCGCCTTTGTACCTATGTGCATGAAGTCTAAATAAATAAAGTGAGAGAATAAAGTGTCTCCTATCCTTACTTATAATAATATATATTATATATCTACTAATATTAAAAATGAGTATGGATGTATGTTTGTTACTTTTTCACGCAAAAACTATTGAATGGATTTTGATGAAATTTGGCACAGAGGTAGATTATAGTCTGGAATAACACATAGGTTACTTAGTATCCCGGCAGTATGTTCCCTGGGGAAAATTTTTGACATTCATGCGGGCGGAGTCGCGAGTGGCAGCTAGTTACAAATAATCTACAAGTTTTCAAAACAACAAAGATATTCAGATCTCAAACGCAAGCTACAATTTGCCGAACCAGTTAATGGCTACAACGAATTAAATATTGTATTTTTCTCAAAGAAAAGAAAATACATGTCCGGTAAAAGATAAACAGCAGGCGAGTCTGTTTTCCTTTCTTTTACCTTTTTCTTTTACTCAGAATAAAGAGCGACGATTTCCTTTGTTACAAATCGGAATATTTTAATTAAATTATTGGAATCTCCTTTTTTTCATTCGTGGACAATGAACTGGGAATTAATTTCGTTGAGTATTCTGAAAAGATAATTTATTATTTACATTTGTATAGAATTGGTTATAATTTTCATTTTGTTTCGTGTTGTACAGTACCTACGCTCGAGGCATAGTACAACTTTACCGCATGTACATTTTTATTTGTAGACGAAAATGTACTTACTTGAATTTAATATGGGTGTGCTCTTGACTCTAGTCTAGGTCATAGATGACAGAGACAAAGTCGACGATGGAGCGAGCTTACCCAGAATAAGCCTGTGCCTTACTAGCTGCCACCCGCGTGAATGTCGAAAATTATCCCAAGGGAACATACTCCCGTGATAAAAACTCAAAATTCTATGTCCTTTCCCGGGTCTCAAACAATCTCTATACCAAATTTCATCTAAATCGGTCCAGCCGTTTGCGCGTGAAGAAGTAACAAACATACACACACTCACAAACTTTCGCCTTTATAATATTAGTGTGATTTATGACTTCATCATTGGACGAACGAGTTTGCTAATGCGTTAAAGTTCATCATCGCTTACCTTGGACAGAGGCTAAGCCTACAACGCGGCAGTGCCGCCAGTCTTTCACAGTCCACAGCGATGTGGAGGAATTTTTGACACCATATCTTAAGGTTAACTTGGTTGGGGTTTTAATTTTAAGTGTGTATAGTCATTCAAGTAAATTTTTAGAAGAAAAATATTAATTAAATAAATCGTAATAAAAGAATGATCACAATTTTGTTGTGCACCAACCACAGTGTAGTCTTTTTTAACGCAAAGGATGAATGGTAGAGAATGCCTTGTTGCATTAAGTCCGCCCATGTACCACTATTGTACACAAAGTTTAAATAAATAAATGTATATGAAACCCGAAGACAACACAGTGTTCTTAGGTATAACTTTGGATGGGGCCCCCATATAGATAAACTGTACAAAAAACTTAGCACTGCAGCATATGCAGTTAGAATAAAATCGTGGCTTAACAGATTTGGAGACAGTCCGCTTAGTATACTTTAGTTATTTTCATAGTGTGATGTCATACGGTATTCTGTTGTGGGGAAATGCTGCTGATATTCAGACTACTTGCAACATAAATATCATTTACAATGTTTTAGCGGTTCTCATCTAATCTATAAATTTTCGAACCCGAACACAGCAATCCCACTTGGCAGCAAAAATAAATAACCCTGTTACTATTTTCTTCCCGAACCCCCATCAGAAGGAGCTTCACTACTCCTGAAACATAAATAAGGCTCTTTATGTACTAGTTCTATGTATATGTTGTTCTACCACCTCGGGACTGAATATAAATAAACATTTGGGTATTATTTACTCCAATAAGACAGTTTGCATGCTGAATAATAAACGGAGACTCGCCCCCGCTGCCACGCTGCTCTCGAGTTAGATACCGGGAGATAGGGCTGCTGCGTTTCAGTTTGTTTCATAAAGTTGCTGGGTTATTTAAATGTGTTAATTCTTTTTTCTCGATAAGACACCTGTTAATCCATTTTATGCACAACTTACAAAAAAAACTGAAGGTGGATTAGAGGTACAATGGCGGACTTAATGCCTAAAGGCATTTTCTATCAGTCGACCTTAGCAAGTTAGGACCTATAACGCATTAGATTTGTTGTAAACTACTGAATTTGGATGGGATTTATTAATTCTATTCGAAGTAAAAATCTGTTCACCGTACCTATGTGGACTTGTGGAGAGTTTATAGCATAGTCAAGATTTATTACAATCTTACGGTGTTTGCAATAATCCGATGACAATAATAATAAATAAAAGTTCGTCGGCAGTTTTTATTTTGTAAGTACGGAATGACAAGATTCATACAAACCAAGATGGCACCTACATAGGTACACATTTAAAAACGGCTCCCAAATGTAATGTAAAATGGATCTTTTAAATGATAAGTGAAGTTTGAGCAGTAAATCAATGTTAATATTATATACGTAAGTCACTCTGTAGCTTAGCCACTCAACCAATTTTGAAGAATTTTGAGATAAATTGGATCTTGGAGTGGATTGGAAGTGCATAGGCTACTCGAAACGGTGAGGTCGCTCCGCGAAGCCTGTGGGGCGCCCAGGAAGCTTCTGCTTCTGGGCGGAGCTAGGCTGGCTAACATAGCCAGGACACCTACGCAAAACGGACCGAATGGGAGTCTACATAAGTGCGGAAAATGGAGTCCCTACTGTACTGTACTCTGCTCTAGGCTACTCGAAATATCTAATCATTCTACACGATGAAGTCGCGGGCACGGGAATTTAGTTTATGTAAAAGAATTTTGATACTTGTTTAAAAGAGGCGAGATAATTATTGGTGTACCTATAATGTAAATTCTATCTATCTGAAGTGGCACATAGCCTGAATTTGATGAATATTTAGATTTCATCGTCAAAATATTTAATGAGCTCTGCGTGATACATTTTGTTATGTCAACCCTAGTCGATGCAGTATTCATAGATAGGACAGTGTCGTTATAACAAATTGAATCCGTCGCTTGCCGCTCGATCGATCGCGAATCTTTACAAAAAACTTCTGGCGAATATTTTCGCAAATTGATTAAGTTAGAGTTTTCTTTTTATAAAAAATCATCAGTGAAAATTATACTTACTTAGGTTAAAGGTAACCTTATTAGTTTTTTTTTTCAGTTTTTAAAAATCTACCATTTAAACCTACGCTTGTTTGTTGTTGGATATTTCGAACTATTCACGGGTGATACATTAAATTTAATTAATAATAATGAATTAAATATTAAAAAAGAAAAAAAAATACAAATACATAATAGGTACGCAATGTTCTAATATTATAGACGTAAAATGTAAAGGGTGGATATTGGCTATTTGTCAATCAATCGCGCCTCAGCGTTGAAAAGATTTAGGTACATAATGAAATATTTGAAAGATTTGAGACCTTGGTCTGAATACTTACTTTAGGTAATTCCTTTATCAAAGCAACCAAAAACTGGTGATCACGGACCATCAACTTAATTCATTCGAGTAAAACCTGTTACCCGCTGAAATAAAACGGAATAGTTGAAATCAGTTTCAGTAGCGATTCAAAGGAGTTTGGTTGATAATTAAAATTCAGGCCGGCCCGGAATTCTGAATTGTTCACTAGAGTAAGAGACCCTCGCCGATTACTTGCGCTATTTTATTTACTTGTATGCTTTCGGACCTTTATTAGGGTGAATTCATTTTGAGCAATAATTGCGATACGGGCAATATTTAGAAACAAATTATGGTCGACGTTTTGAAACTAGGAAAAACTTGAAAACTATAAAATGATAAGTTCCAAATTAAATTAAACAAACACCTAGGGAAAATGTTATAGACGGGGCCCGCTGGGGCCAAAGCATGCCAGGGTTGCAGAATTTTTCAAAAGAGTCACCGCGGTCCTGGAATGCAAAGGGCAGTAGGAGGAACACGGATGGGTTTTAGTTAGTAAGAGTCTGACACTCCCTTCTGCTCCGCCCAGAGCGGAAGGAGTCATTTGATGATTTCCCATCTATAAAAAAGGGCAATTGTGAAGAATTTTCCCTGCAAAGCAGAGTAAGAGACATCAAATTTCGAAAAAAAATGCAAATTTTCCTTTTTTCCTGAAACTGATAAGAACAATGTGTGGAATGGAAGGAAGTGCCACGTTGTACCTTCATAAAGATACGTAGGTACAACTACTAAAAGTTAAAATCCAAGCAATAGGCACGGTAACCCGTATGTATTCCTTGGCGCGCTTCCAAATGGCAAGAAATCATAAGCAGAGACAATTATGAGGTTTTTTTAAAACCGTCTTCACTTGAATCAAAGAATTAAAACGACAACACAAAAAGAAATCGTAGACAAAATCATTCTTCCTAAAAAAGTTTTATAAAATAAAAGAAGAATTTCAGATCTAATTTCCACCCACAGCAAAAAGTTGAAAACAATTGCATCCTCCCGCCAATTTACGTTGCCCGCCAAAATAATGACATTCAAAATCCCGCCTTTTTGCACAGACAGCATTTCGGAGTTTTAATTTCAAACATTGGACGTTGATTGCAGGCATCTGCGTCGAATATTTTATCACAGATATATCAGTTTTAGGTCTTCTTTAGTAAATCTATTTGAAACTGGATCTCATTATGTTGTCAAAGGGGTGTGATCGTGTCGCGATTGCAGTCAGCTGAGTGCGGGCTTTGACGCTCTTTGATGTCACTGAAGTGTCATTATGGCATGTGTGCAATTTGAGCTTCTTTTTTGTAGAGGCAAATATGTGATGCGTTTGAAGATTAAGATTTCTTTGGCGAGGAATGAAAATAAAGGTCAAATCAGATGAGACTAGCATTTCAATCAAGAGTTGTTGGGTTGTATTGGAAACTTTCCAAATTCTGGAATAAACACTTTGTTACTGTCAACTTTGAACAGCAACCCGTTTTAAACAAGCGTGGTGATTCATGCTTGTGCCTTTTCTGAAGTGTAGTGGGACAGATCATCAAGATTGGCATTGTTTCCGTCTCTCAATATGCAAACTACGACTCTAAGGGCTTATCCGACCTTCAACCCTCCATTAGCCTGTCTAGTATTTTTCTGATTACTTATCTTAACGCTACCCACACTGCGGTATAAGCGGGTTCTCATTAACCCCCTCAAAGGGATGATAGTCGCGTCATGATTACGTCATGCTCTGTTGGACCAGCCCCTTTGATCTTGTTTGTAGTGAAGTCGCATCACTATGCATGTGACAGTTTTACTTTTTTTTCCTTTGTGGTGGGCATAGACAATGTTGGTTAGAGGTTGTGTTTTTTTCGTTGGAAATTCTATTAAAGTTTTTCATACTGGAAAAGATTCCGTTTAAAATTCGAATCTCCTTTTCTTTTACGCCTTCTCAGTACGTCTTATTCAAAATATTTTTTTCTTTGACCACTTTTATTAAGTAGGTATCTACTTATCGTTCAACGAAAGTAACATAGGAGATCTGGCCTTACTTTTTTCTAGTGACTATTTATTATTTGGATTGTACCTACTCCTGATTTTCCAAGAAAATTCTTCAATCAACGCTAGCATATTTTCTCCTCAGGAGAGATAATAACCATTCTTCTAAGAACCTCCGATGGGAAATATAAAGGTAAAATAACGAGTCCCTGTGATTCAAATAGAATGAAAATAGACCGTTTTAAATAACTCATTATATTATCTCACAAATTGTACGGCACCTGGGGGAAATGAATTTGTTATTATAGTTCGATTGGTTTATTTAAAAGAAAATGAAAAGTTTATTTATTACATGATAGCCTAGTTCTTTTCATTTTTTAAGTTTCAAAATCTAGACGCAACGCACGTTAATTGAAAGAATACAATGGATGCAAAATCTCAAAAAAGCCTTTGTTTATATTGGTTATAAAGAGTGTGCAGCAACGCAAAGAATATTCGTTTGTAGCATATTGTCTACGGATTTTTGTTGTCCATCAAACGTTGCAATCTGCTTGTTAGATTACCGATTTACACAGGCTTTAACTTATATTGTAAATGCGAAACACACAGTCCCCAAATTAGTCCGTAGCCTCAAATATGGAAGGCTAAAAACAATCAAGGGCAGACAGATGTCAGGCGTACCGTGACAATACTACCAACAAAATAAAAAAAACTTAAAATATATACCTTGGTACCTACTTCATACACAGACTGGGCCATTCGTTTTTTTTTTATTCCATTCTGATTGTTCTATATCTGAGTTATTAGTCTTTATACAAAAGGACAGCATATCGTACCTTTACGACATTTACGTAAAGGTATCATATGGCTGTCCTTTTCTACCAGTCTATCCACGTGAAACTTAACCAGTTCTAAACATGTAGGAAATCATGAAAAATAGCAATAAGAGTATATACCATGGTTATCGAGACCGCAATCATAGACAATCTAATTCCATTATGTCTCGCTGACTCTCGCCCAAGTCCATGTGCATGTGAGAATTTCCCTTTGCACATAAACCGTTATTTGAATACCTACCTAATTCCTCTACCTACAACCTATTTCAGAAAAACAAACTAATTTAAATCCATACTCGAAGGCGCTTCGTTTGCAGTGACAGATTTTAGCCTTTTAACATAAACAAATCCCTTAAATTCTCCATGCACTGATGATAGAATTGCACAACAATATTATAATTGCACATATTCGGTTGGTAGTGTTGGTACCCTGTTGGTTTGTGAGGGTGGCTGCCCTGACGTCACAGACGCCAGCCGCGAGTCGCGCCAGGTAGCCAGACTAATGGAAGGGTGGCGTAGGGCTGTCGAGCCCGATCGATACGAAATGTAACAAAGGATTTTAAACTTATAACCAATTTTATTGGGGCTTCTGTAGTGCTGAAAATGAAACTAATGGAGCATTTAATGTTAGGTTATTGTTTAGATGGACGGAACGTCTATTTTTTATTCCCTGTGTTAGCTTCTTCTAAAAAATACAGGAGTGACAACTATACAAATAATTATAAAATTGAAGTGTCTGTTTCTAATATCAGAATAACAGGCTTTTAATAAATGAAAGTAGGTATATAGATACGATACTTAAAACAAAGCCCTTTTTTGTCTGTCTATCTTATCTATCCTATTTTGACGGAACTTTGCCAGGCAGATGATGTAAAGAGAGTACCTACCTAATTTGTCTTATTTCTGCCTACTGATCATTACATTTTTATCTTTTTTTTCTCTTTTCTTATACACTTGCTTTTCCAATCTACTTTAGAAATTGGCAGAATAGTCGACATCGGCTTTGCTTGCCATATACAAATATAGAATAGAATTTCTCTATAAGTAAGTAAAACTATGAAGTACTACTCCATTAATGCAGTTCTATGTATAAACTGATTTATTAGCCACATGATTAATAGCCATTGATTTTGAATGGATCCACCATTTTGCGGTAGATGTCAACATGTCAACATCCAGTCTCCGAGACGTTTGTGTCGGTCGATATTGCTTCTCTGTAAAGTCACTTGAGAATCGATGACATTGAATCGTAGAATCGTCCGTAAACGGTGGCATCGTTGTGGTTGAGATTATGTTGCTCAGTAAATACTGTATTTAACAACTTACAATAAAAAATATATCTTTGTTCTTACTTTCACCTAGATTTTTGCGTCGTGTTGCCAATCGAAACCATCTAGCACATTATACAACGTGTAACAGAATAAACGCAATACCTCTTAAGGGGTCATCTGATCAAATTGGACAACTTACTATGGGATCAACACTGAAATCGCATAATGAACAACTGTTACTATGGGACCAACACTGTAATCGTGAAAAAAAAATCGAAATCGAAATGTATGGGGGAGTTGGGGACTCCCCCATACATTTCGATTTCGACATTTCTTTGCTCATAACTCGACAAAATGTAGGTACTGAACAGCAGTTTTTTTGCGATTTCGTGGTTAGGTTAGGTTAGGTTACAATCATCCCTTAAGAGATATTGCGTTTACACGTTGTATCTGGCAACACAGGTCGCGTTACCCTTTTCAGAAACTCGGGTAAAACGACCATGCACTTTAATTGAAAGCCGACCATTACGCAGAACAGCCGTAACGGCATCTATAGTCCTTAAAAGCAATTCTCGCAAATTAATCGCTTTTGTTTCGACCCCCGCGACAGCCCTAATTAATAGGGTTGTCCGTGCGTCGGTTATTAAGCTTGTAGACAGGAAGTGTACGTTCAGCCTTGTAATTTTGTGTGGTTGGCAGAATTGTGAAGTCAAACCTTGGAAAGAAATAAACGCTGAAATGCTGAAAGGTGTTTTAAATTACGTAATGCCTTTCTTTACATTTACTGTTGAAAATTGTAGGCGAGGGCTTTTTATATTTTTTACCTTTTCTGAACGGTAGCTAGTCAGTCATTATAAACGCTAGCTGTACGGGTGTAGATACCTTCATAATAATTACACCTACTTAGTAAAAATCAGCACTTCACCAATAGCTACGTAAAGTGCTCCTTCAACTTCGTTAGCGCCACTTGCCTGTAATTATTCCCATTAGTTCCATTAAAAAATAGTAGTTGGCAAATTAAGAATTCTACCATAGAGAAAAAATGTAGCAAACCTTTTTCCAAATGGAATGCGAAATTGGCTCGTATTTGTTTTTCATTCCATTTGTCTGTGAGTTGGCAGTGCCGGCACAATAATGGCGGCAATTGCCAAATTCTGCATCTGTTTCCCACCAATTTACGCTGTAGTAATTTAAAAATGCCATAAAAATCCGAACTCAATTTGGTTTATTTAACGAATGCAAAATGTATGAAAGCTTTTAAGTGCTTTATTTCGAACAAATAATGCATTAAGTTCGAAACAAATATGTGTTTCAGGCATGTTATTTGGCTTCACTTCAACTTTATATTTGTAGCTGTACCTACTTAATAATTAGGTACTGCCTGACTGAAAAACTGCCAAAATAGATACAATATAAATACAATATTATAAAATATAATTATGTTTTGCTATAATCTAACTTAGATAATTATGCTTCAAAGATAAAGTAGGCTACATAGATAGGTACCTACTTATGTATAGTATCGTGTAGGTATTTGTAAAAAGTAGAAAGTTGACTAAAAGCTCAACTTCCATAAACGCAAACAAATAAAATCTTTGCTAAGTTGACGACAACAAGACCACTAAAAACTTGCAGCAATTTCCTTACTTTGTAGTTGTACAACCCGAAAACTGAGTACCTTCATAAACTCCGTTTTTATCTCTACGAAACCAAACAAAGTTTATACAGCCTTTTTCCCTAAGAAAAGATAATTTTCACATAAAAGTGAATGTCCGTAATAAACTCCAAGGGTTTTCAGAGCCCGGGGACTCCGCAGTTTTTGTAGCTTTTCAAGTGCTCAAAATGTTTCTTAGAAGTTAAATTTTAATTAAAAACTTAAGCTATTTATGATCAAAAATACACTAAGAGTTATTTATACCTATTTGCGTTAGGAATTTAGGAAACCTACAAATTATGATGTGGACTTTGTGGTGGAAAAGTTAGATTTGTTTTATTGGTAGCTTTACTTTAAGTACCTCAAAGTAATTTTCTTTGGAATTAAATAACTTGGAGAAAACTTTCAAAATCGTTAAGACACATTACGATATTCGGTACCTACTTAGTTCCGGTAATGACCAAACCCGATTGTCGTGAAAACTTTGATTGTTACCTTTCATACAAAATCCATAAATACCTAGATATCATTTAGTTCGAAAGCGTTGATATAAAATTTTGTAAGTCGGTCTTCATGTTAAAATAATAGTTTTAAATTCGTACATTCAAAAAATAAAATCCAACAGGAATCAGTCTCTCACAACAAAATCCGCCTGCATTCAAAAACGCATTCACGAAACATATTCTCACAGATCTTTATTACATTTCCATCATCCCACTCCATTGCATTGACATAATAAGCCGCCAGACTTTTGCACTTAAAAAAAAAATACAAACGTCATTGAGTGAAAAGGGCGGGAATTTTGCACGGGAAGCCGGGGACTACGCACTGTCATGGCGACAAGGCCTCTCTTGCCCCTACACTGTTATAGGCTTAATTTAATTGCGTAGCCCGTGCCCGTAGTGCCATTTTAATGGCTTTCCGCCACCGCTTCATTTGTTTGTGTTGTAATTGGAATTTGTTGTAAATACAAGCTGCGTTGGTATAAACGTGACGCCAACATTTTGTTTTTGACTACGAATGAATAGATGGGCAATTTTCGTTGATTTGTTAAGAAAATTGCGTAAAAAAAACATTGTGGAAATGGGAAAGTTGCAAAAGAGGAAATAACAGTTAAAGAATGGTGACAAATTGGTTCTTCGTCTATTGTTTTCTGAAAGTTACAGTGGGCCGCATGTTGCTAGAGGTGCTTATTAAACCGTAAGTACAGAAAATATAATACTTGCATAACGTAGGTAACATAGGAATAATTAATCGTTGTTGGCCCGAGGATCCCACTAAAAGCAGTGATTTTAGCCCAGTGGCAAATTTCGTTTTAAATGGAACACCATTTCACCGATAAAGCGGTAATAACCAAAGAAAGTTTACGTTTAATTTCAGCTCTTACCAGAGATTCAATGCCGAAATAAGATCGAAAATCTAGGGTTAAACCAGCCCCAGACATAAATTCAATATCCAACGCGTAATTACATAAATATGTCAGTCTGCAATGCAACACGATAGATTTAAAATACAAATGATTGTGCACAAAACGCCAGCGGGCAACAAACACCGTTCCCACGACTGATCCGCATAAATTGCGATCCGTCCGTAATATCGTATCGGAATAGCACGGAAGTTATATTCCGTTAATATTATTTTTATTGGTGTCTGTGGTATTTGGTCTAGCTGGTTTGTCACATTCCAATGAACCATACTAAGTAATCCACAGGTCTAAGACAATGTGCAGCATTTTTTCTTGAGTTTGCAAGCATCCGTGCCGTTGATTGTGTTATCTCTGAAGACCCAGTTCATTTATCATGAATGTCCAATGTGGCTGCGGACGTCAGACAGGCAGTGGTACTCATTACCACTGGTACTGGTAGGTACTTATTATTGGTATTATTTGGGCTGTAAGCCGACTCTTCAGAGGAGGCGGGAAAGAACAAGGCCTTCGCCCCAACCGCCGCTACAGAAAAAGACGTCCCGGGCGTCGGGAGTCGCAGGGTGATCCCCGGCCACCGCAGGCGCGGGCCTGCGGACGGCGCGCGTTGGGTGGCTCGCTGCCCGATCACAACATGCCCGGGTCGATGGTGCGTTGTGTTCCACGCGCGCCTCAAAGAGATGTCAGCATAGTAGACGGGGCCCGCCAGGGCCAGAGCCTGGTAGGCTCTGGCTTGCGTTGCGGAATTTGTTCGAAAGACTCACCGCGGCCCTTGAACGCAAAGAACTTTTGAAGGAACACGGATGGGTTTTATTCAGTAAGAGTCTGACACGCCCTTCCGCTCCACCCAGAGCGGAAGAAGTCATTTGATGATTTCCCATCCATAAAAAAGCCGACTCCATTGGCCGACCCCAACATACTTGGGAAAAGACTACGTAGATTAACTGATCATCTTTCGTGTGAAAGAGAAATTGTGGGCGGTGTAGCGGTTCCAGCATGTTCTTCGTCCTTCCCTACTCTTTCTTATATTCCGTGTTGTTGCTATTGAGTGTAGTTTCTTGTACTCGTATTTTGCTAATATCTCAATTTCTTAATTTAGGTACCTATATTCTGGAGTAGTGCCAAACAATATCTGCTTGAGAACATCGATGACAATCGTTTCGCAGCGACTGCATTTGCAGTTTTCAACGAGACTCAAGATAAGAATTCTCATCTTGTGTCAGTATTGTGCATTCTTCGTAGTTTCTCTGCAGTAAATGCTCGACATAATAACGGTAAAAAGTTGACAACACGACAGATATTATTTGTAGAAAGCATGTTAATAAGCACGCCATTCTGGAGAAGAAAACTGCAATATTTAAAAAAAAATGTGTTGTGTATTTGTACCTAGATAAAAGAGAGTTCCCATTCTAAATGTATGCAGTGTTTATTTTGTAAATTATGGCTTCGTCATTATGCATTAGAAAATACTTACTAATTCCATGGAAAACTAGATACTTTACCCGCCATTCGGTTTTTAAAACTTAAAACACGTGGCAGTACATAACGTTTATTTGAACGATCAGTATTGATAGTAATTGAATTATTTCAAACGTAACTCAACATAACAGATACAGAAAACTCAATTTCCGCGTCTTAATTTATGGTAGGCGCCAGATAAATTTGTAATAAAGTAGAGACATTTTCCTTTCCCTGATATCTCTTCGTTAGCTCTTTTCATAACTAGAAAATGTGAAGGATCACGATAGATGTCGATTCAGGACAGCTTACATATTTATATCCGTTATTTATTTTTAAATTGTGAATGTCAATAAATGTAGGTGGGTCAATGACCGCTATTACAAATTTATTTGGCGCCTACCATACTCATAATATCAGATCAAGGCGATACTGTATCCAGCCAGCGCCGTAATGATCCCGGTATCTCGCTAAATTCTTAATTAAAACAGGATTGGTAGTACAAACAAATGTAAATTAAACACTTACGGCAAGGGAATACTCTTAAGATTTATGTCTCAACGTTGTAATGAAGCCAAAGTGTTTATTATGGCCCATTTCTCGGCGGTACGTTTCGGGGTGGTGTTACTAGATACAACTTGGACATTAATTTCTAACTAGCTTTTTACAGTGTATTCGCCCGAGTGAAAACATTGTCAAAAGCTGCAAAAGATGAAAATAATCCCATAGGAATCCATATTCCTATAGGATATGATATTATTTTCATCATTCACACGGGCACGGGAATGAACAGATTTCGATGATATTAGGAGAACAGCTAGACCCCATGGTCTAGCTGTTCTAATAATAAGTAATGTGTTCATTCTTTGAGACTGAATAAATATTTTGATGATATTTATATAAATATATATATATATATATTTGAAATATAATATTTTTTAGATATTTATATTTTATTATATTTCGTACCTTATCGAATACCAACATTAATAAATTTGACCGAAATAAAAGACAATTTGCGTAAAAATGGAAGCCCAAACAATAAACAACAACTTTCTACAAAGCGAATGAAGTTCTGTATTTTGAAAATCATGAAATTGCGCAAATTTGGGGTGCTACTGTGCTAGCTAGCAGCACTGTTTTGTATTTGTATCGTTTGGGGTGGGGCCCTCATTACAAAACGCCTGTGGGGAACCGATGAGCCAGGGGTGGCGGGCAATTTGAGCTTCAACACAATTTAACAGGTGCAAATAAAACCAATTTAAGAAAAAAAAAACGTTGTTGCGAGAAAGATTTAGAATTTTGTGAATTCGCACTCATATTCGTACCCTGACCTCAACCGAACAATATCTTTTTATTTCTACAATCCCAAGATCCACGTACCTACTTATGTCTCTCTGTTTGCGATAAACTCAAATACTACCAACCGATTTTCATACGGTTTTTCACCAATGAATTCATGAGGATGGTTTAGGTGCATAAAACTTTATTCATTATGGTTTTGTGTATTAGCTGATGATTGTTGCATTGTCGCAAAAATTCATGCTAATTAGGAGCAACATAATATGCTGTGGTACCAGCGCGAAGCCGGAGCGGGTTGCTAATATCTATTATACCTAAGTGTCAAAGTCGAAATGGTAGACGGGAAACGGCTGAATTGGTAGACCATATGGCCTGGATAAGGAGTACTTTACCATGCGATGTTTGTCAACGACGAAGACACTGGAATACAATAGTCTTTATACGTTTCCATGATCCGCTTTTCCTACGTTAACTGGCTAGTTTCCAGTATTAACCCAAATTGTCCATGTTGTGCAGCGATTAACTACCCCGATACTGAATCCCTTACTATCACGACTCCCGAAGGACCAGAAACGTTTGTCCTTTATTTTAGGACCACAGAGCAAATTACCATTATACAAACCTGGCCCTTAAGATTTATCACGGGCACACGGTCCTAATAAAGCCAGTACGCTTATCATACCCGGGTTACCCGTTATGGGGAGACCGGGTAACCCGTTACGGGGATACCCAATCCGGTTAAAACGCCGATTACTCGCCTGTGGGGTGCTGATAAAGCTTCCCTGCCGTATAATGTGGACGTTAAGAAGGGCAACCCGTGTTGTCCCGTGCTAGGGACTCTGCTAATTGGTTTACGGATCACTTGGTGCGCTGTAGTGTAAAATACTTACAGATATTTGGCCGCGTTTGGTTACATTGGAAATTGACCCTAATATATCAATAAGTTAAGGTGGAGAAGGTTAAATAACGAATGACCGATGGCTCATTTAACTTCAACTCAAAGCAAGAGAACTGCCAAATTGAAATGTCTTTTGAACTGTCTAGAAGTCATTAAGCTGGTCAGAAAATGGAAGATTATTATGGAGCAGATCAGAAGAACGAATTCCAGAGTTACTTCGACTTAAGACGACACATCGTCCATGAAACTTTTATTTCAAGAGTGTAACTCTATGCTGCTTTCTTGAAACAGCAAGGGCGAAGCAACCAGAAAACCTTTCAACTAAAACAAAATTAATCAAGATTCCTACTACCCTTCAAAAGTCCCATTCTTAAAAAAGGCTGTGTTTTTTTTGTGTGTGGTCTCTCGCAGTTCATCCTAGGAGGTTGTCGACTGCTTAACCGGACTTGCCTGTGGCGGCCTTAATAAAAATATGGGCTTATAAAAAACTTCGACTACACGCTAAGAGCACCCCCTGTGGGATACGGGCCTCTGCTTAGGGCGTCGCTGGGGGAAGGACAGCTAGGGACGGCCTGGATCGAACAAGGATTATTATTTGGGGACGAATTTAAAACTACAGGCTCAGCAGCGGCGTGAGCTGGCTCGAGCAAGGGTCGGGGCGGACATTGACGAGGACGTCGCGACGGGCCTCGGTGGCGAGGGTGGAAGGACGGTGGTCGTGGTTTGCGCAGAATACTGGTCTCTTTCCGGCTTTCTTGGAGGAGAGTGGTAGAGTCATCGGGCGTGACGAGGGTATGCCTCGGTCGGCGTACCTTCGAGATGCGGGAGGGTTCGTATCGGGCGGCTGATGCGATAAGGGGGTAACGGTGATTTACAGCAGTGTCGAAGAAACTTTTGGCTATGCGTTTCATGAACTGCTGTATGGTGGGTACAAGGCTATGTTCAGAACACAGCCTTTTTATGGGAAATCATCAAATGACTTTTTCTGCTCTGGGCAGAGCGGGAGGGAGTGTCAAATTTTTAATGTCTAAAACCCACCCGTGTTCCTTCAAATGCCCTTTGCGTTCCAGAGACAAAGTAAATCTTCCTAACAATTTTGCAAATCTGGCAGGATTAATTTTGACATTATTTTGTGATTATTGTATTTTTTTCTTCGGTTTCCGTCTAACAAACATGAGCCCTCGTCAAGCCACTTTACACAGTCTTATTAAATCGAATGGCGTTACAACGGTAAAATGAGAGATGAACCATTTTCTAAGCTTTCTGCTTTGTACGAAGTGGGTCTTCTCTACCCCTCTTCAAAATACTTGGAACGTGATCACAGTTTTATAGCGCTAACCCGCTCCGACAGCGCCCGTCACCCCCTGCGCCAGTTCATGGGTACAATCCCGTAGAAAAGGCCATCAAATTCAATGGCCGCCGTGCTTGCCACTACGTGACTAATAGGAACAGTTCTCAACTGAGATTCTGCTGGGTCGTCCTCGTTTTATTTATTATGAAAAGAAATCTTTGAACCTTCAATTAAATTTTCTTAAGCTACGCTTTATGAAATTATGATTGTGTCCAATTCTCTTATGGAAGAGGCAAAAGGGGGCCTCATGCATAAGAAGATAATGTCCATTCACAGTAACATTACTTGAGACCTAAATGTAATTTATACATACTTTTGCACATTAATTGCGCAAATATTTTGCAAATTGCTTATATAATAAATAACCCTTTTACTCGTCAAATTTATGCAGTTTAATTACGTTTGTTTTTTTTATGCTTTATTAGTAAGAAAAGCCTAAAAGACTAATTAGCAATTTAACTCTAACTTAATATGTTACGTGATAGATTATTTTAAAACTAAGAATAGTGTCCATTTGCATTTTTACACAAGTCCATAAGTAGCACTTTCTTAGAGTCTGATGTATTTTATAGAAACACTATAATATGTTCATGTGTTTATTTGTATAGCACAACATTGTTAATTCATTCACTTTGTACACTACACATGTGATTACAAATGTGAGGCCTATCTTTCTTAGCTGGCACCCTGAGAAGAAACTTTTAGGTAAAGAAAGATAGAATTAGCTATTTTAGGTGTCTTATACTTAGTGTCAGTGAAAATAGGCATACCTAGGAATGTCACACAAATAAACTAATTATCATTCAGGACCAACATGTTCTCACGTCGGGTTATATAGGGAAAGGTAGCGAATAATTTAGTTTTAGGTTTTATGTGTTACCTTTGTTGTATTGTTTTCTTTGTAAGAATACTTTGTATACCTACTATTGTATAAATGCTAGTTCTTCTAACTCATCAGACAGATGTGTTGCTGGGGAGTTTGTTGCGCCACTTCTTCTTCCCAGTTAACATACTAGGAAGTGGTGACGGGCGGGCGTTTTGTGGGATTGTCTTTATGTAGAACTTTGACGTTCAAAAAGTGCTGGCCTAATGTACAGAGGTCCTACTAAAACTGTTGGCTTAGGAAGTAATCCTCTTTTCAATTCTAAAAATATACAATACAAACTCAAAACAGTACTAAAGTTTTTCCTGATATCTCCTTCAAAAATATTGAACCTCTAAGATTGAGAGACGCCATTTAAAACCCACAATTCCATTCTCGCAAGATATCTAAGAGAAGAATCCAATTAGATGAAAAAAAAAAATACATCTTATTCCTTGCAGCCGCTACATCCGTAAACTCAACACCACACCATTAGCTTTGCTTTCAATTTTAAATCCAGTTCAATAAGTTAGATCTACACTATCGATACTAATATAATGAAGCTGAAGAGTTTGTTTGTTTGAACGCGCTAATGTCTGGAACTACGAGTTGGATTTAGAAAATTATTTTTGTTTATGATAGCCACATTCATGAGGAAGGCTATAAGCTATTAGGGAATAGGAAAAATTGGGATATGCGCGTACGAAGTCGCAGTCAAAAGCTAATTGAGAAAATGGCGCTTTTTTCAGGAGGTATTATCAACTCTATGTTACTTACCTACTTCCACGAACATTTGGTAAATATAGTCTACCTATTCCAATCTCTGGTTATTAGTAATAATTGACCCGTTCGCTCGTGATGGCGGTTTTGTTACGACTAGCGTTTATTGTATTGGAACGCATAAATGTAGAGCGCATCACGACAACTCGCTGTATGAGCATTACCTATTGGCTCGTACACTTTTCTAAGCTATGCAACGGATTATAATACGGTTTTAACTAATAAACAGTGCAATAAACGAGAAAGGTTTGCACCAGTGCGAAACCGTTGCTGGTCACTATATAGTAGGCAATGTCTTAAACAGTGCAAGAGCCATAGCGGATCATGTAATGTTCATGGTAAATATTATTTCAGGAGTATCAGCAAGCTCTATTTTTAGGCTCAAACCTTTAATTACAATTCCAAACATCAGCGCACCGTACCTAAAATAATTATAAACATGGAGCAGACCATTCATAGTCATAGTCATAGTCATCATCATAGTCATAGTCATCATAGTCATAGTCATCATCGTCGTCATTATCTGGTAACGTGCATCGCACCGAGTTCTAACCAGGGACGTAACAGAGTTGGTTTTATCGCAAGCGAAACATAGTCGGAGATTTAAATTTGGTTTGTCGGAACCCGAATGGGAACCGGAGTCGGAGGTGGAGGAGAAGAGAGATTTGCTAAGGGCGGTGCAAAAGTACCTAATCGACGTAAGAAAGCACGTGGGGAAGGGGTTCCCCACACGGCATGCAACCATGTTCTTTCACATTATCGACGATGCTTCAACCTCCGCTTTAAACCTACGGTTTATAAAAAACTTTTTTCACAAAAAAATATACTTCGACTTCCAAATTAAAAATACACTTCAAAGTATAAAATAACTTTAGTTTCGGAAGTTGGTGTTTTTGGTTGTTTCTTCGTTTTTTAACACCGACTTCGGAAATTAAAAAAAAAACAACTTAATTGAGAACCTCCTCCTTTTTTTGAAGTCGGTTAAAAAGTGAGTCAATGAGTGTCGATCCGATTCAAAGTCGGAACGACACGAGGTGTTATTTCAATCGGAAGTTCCGATTTATCGGAGTCGGAGTCGAAGGTCCGGAACATTCATATTAAGCACTAACCTGACCATCGCGGTCAGTGGTTAGGTTAGTGCCTAATATGAATGCTACGGCTCCAGGCTAACTGAAACATTAAACAAAACTGGAGTTTCTTAGTTTTTAGAAGAAAATGGTTCACTCAGACAACTCTACGAATTGTGATTTTAGATCTATTCGATTTGTTCCACATTCGCCCTGATTTTTCGCCCCAATTTAATATAGAAAGAAAGAAAGAATAATATTTATTTAGCACTTACATTAAACACGATATGATTTATATTAAAAGTGTACGAAAAATTTGGGCGAATGCGGAATAAATCAAATATTCTGATTCTTGATTCTTTCACAAAGATGTAGTGGATCATGGGTTTATTTAAAAAGATTTTGAAGAATTGGTGTTAACCTACCTAAGTTTTTGTTTGTATGTATTGATTTGAAAAAAATAGCAATCGTTATCCTCCCTCCTCTACCTGGTCTCCTCTTTAGTGAAACTCCGGTCTTATAGCCTTCCATAGAAATATCAAGTCCCATCATACAAAAACGGGTCGGTTAGAAATGTCAGTATTAAATCATTAAGACCCAGGTGGCCGGTCTGTCCGTCCGTCTAACAATAATCCCTTGGTCGCTTTCCACATAACCTAAGCGAGGGTAGACTTTTACGTAATCGAGACCCACCCTCATAACTCACCCTTAGGCAATATCAATAAAAAACATAAACAAACATAAATAAAGGATTATCATGAGTCAGGGGAAGGTTAAATTATGGTATTTGGATATAGAGTCCTGACTCAAACATACCTACACATTGTATAGGTACGTATAGATATTAGTTGTAGCATGGGTAAATTATTCAAGTTTAGACATGATAAAAATGTTGGTTTATTTGGCATTCCACAAAGCACAAAAACTCTTTCTCTCCAACTATCACAACTTTCAGAGAGTCCACCACAGATAGAAATAATTTTTATAAGTAAGTAGATACCTATTTCTATGGAGACAACTATAGCAAAAATCTGAAATTCAATTTTATTCTGTTGGTAGGACTACGATTGTACCCTTGTTCGCAAAAGAATACATTAGGAATTCTTTAACTTTGTCAACAATACATCTCAAACAAAATTTTATTCCGACAAAAATTTAATCTAAAAGCTCCCATGGATATGCTAATCTTCTTTTATTACAAAAACGAAGTAAACTTTCTACACAATGTTTTATTTTGCTATGCTTATTTTCGACGGGTGTCATGGCGGCGACGCGTAATGGCGCGCAAGTGAGTTATGGCGGGAAAATATCGTCGAGACGCTGAGAGAGAATATGGCTTACTTATTTAACTGGATAGATACGGTTGCGAATAAACTCAATTTTGGAGGGATAATATGTTATTTTATTTGAAAGAAATAGGGTTAAGCTCGATACGGGGTCGAATGTGACTTGAAAACAAAAGATGAAGTCGTTGCATTATTTATGTTATCTGTGGGCTCAAAGCTCTTCTGAAATTCTGCAATATAGTTGACTGTTTTTATTATCATAGCTGAAAGTGATAGTAATATAAAGGCTAATCTAAGAAAATCTCAGATGCCCAGAGGTTTCCACAGACTGTACTATTATAATGGGGCTTTAGCTAACAAAGGTCTGAATGGCCCGAAGCAAATATCGACAAACCTGGTAATAACTTCGAGATTTCGATCTAACGTGCTACTCAAAAAGAGTTATAAAAATAACTAGATTCAAATCTACACAGTAGACGCCTTTACACTGAAGTTTAGACCGCCTTCAGATTCACCAATGACCAACTCTTGAATGACATTTCGGCCATCTTGAAAACTATGTCAGATTGTCTTCCCTCCATAGAAGATCGAGCAGATAAGCCGTAAGCCCGCCAAGCTCGTCAGGAAGTCGTTTGTCTGTAGCCCTGTAGTGAAAAACTTTTTACATTAAACTCAAAGGCAACAGCGGTTACAGTCATCGAGACTTCAACGTCAACCGCGTGTTATAAATGTGTTTTGTTTTAAAATATGGATGCCTGTCGTGCGGTAACTTTAAATCAGAAATGTGGTTATGAAATACCTATGTATGGGGACTATGGGGCCTTTCGAAAGTGTGATGGGATCTGCAATATAAAATCGTCTTTGCATACCTGCAAGTTTCGAGTCTTTAACATCTTTACTGGTTTCAGGTGCCAAAAACTACGATCGGAAGTTAGTCTTTGGCATATGATTTGATAAATCGCCTAGCCTCCAGAATACCTTTCTGAGTTTAGTGACAAGAAATTATACGTTTGTTTTGTCAATGCCAGGAGGAACCATGAATTTTCCGGGATGAATGTTATCAGTTCTTCTGGCACCCAGCGATAGTGTAACATTCTATGAGGGGAAAAATATACTAAATTGATAAAAAGTACCTACTTACTTCTTGAGAAAAAAAAACCCTAAGCACTTTATTTATTAGCCGCCAGTCTTTTGGGCACATTACACCTTTTAGGACGAATTTTTTGAATGCCTTGTTTTATTTTGTAACTACAAACTTTTAGTTATTTTGTTCCGTTTAGTTTATATAATTTGTACATTTTAATTAAGGTAGGTAGGTAGTAGGTAGGACTTACAGAAATAAATATTAATGGACTTTAATCATGAATAAAAACAACTATCTATTTATTAGTTTAGATTAACGAGTAGACAAGGTGAGGTCTATCCATCAATATAAAATGGCTAGGTACTTGGCTTAGCAGTGCTAAGCCAAGTAACATTATTATGATGATGACAGGGGGTGCTAAGTTAGCACCCCCTGTCATCATCATAATAATGTTCAAAGTTACGATCGTAAAACCGTACCTAATGCCGTCGTTAACTGCATCCTGCTGACAAGTGACAACGAAGAAGTAAGTTTATTGACGTCGTCTTCAGCGATATAACTAACTCAATTTATTAGCTTTATTAGTTAAGCTGTTAAATGTGCATTTTGCAGGTAACTGTGCCCATTTTAAGAAGACAAGACAACGACAAGATGCTTTGTAAAATTAGAACTTAGGTACTGGAAAATGACGAAGAACGAATCAGGTACTTGTGTACTACCAGCAAAAGGTATGAAGTCATTGCGTCTATGCTGTAAAAATGTCGAACATATTATCAAGCAAATTAAACGTGCTTGACGAAGTTCCACAATATCTCGGATCCCGGGACATCCCGGGATCCGAGATATTGTCGACCAGCCTCAACACTACAGCATAAAGTTGTGTCATAAAAAAGCAATTTGATCGCTCCCGCCTCTTCTGACAGTGGCAGAGTGTAATTTATTGTAGCGCCAACTAACTTGATATTTGCGTGAATGCTATAACTTATATACAGGCGTTGATACTTATTTTCACCCTCTTCTACCCTTAATATTGATGTGTGACGATACGAACCGACCCGTAACCGGAGTTTTTTTATGTTCTCTGACGCTGAACGCTGACCTGAAACCTGTGGCCATACTATGTTGTATTTTGTTGTACACCTAACACAGTTAAGTAGGTACCTTAGTCTTTATAACCCAAAGGTTGATTGGTAGCGAATGCCTTGATGCATTAAGTCCGCCCATGTACGGTGTACCACTATTGTACCTACATAAAGTTTAAATAAATATATAAATCCGTAATATCGAATAGCGCTATCCCTTTTCCACAACGGAGTCGAGACTCACGATGGTATTGGTCTGACATGTTATAGTACGAGCCCTGATACTGAGTGGTTCATTTCCAGCTATGGACAGGTGTGTTAACATTCCGGATAAAGTTAACAATTATTTTGTAAGTATACCTATCTTACTTCTTACTTAGGTACAATAAATGCGGAAGTTTTGATGGGTGGATGTTTGTAAGTCAATCACGCCAAAACGGCTGAACGGATCTGCATAAAATTTGGCACAGAGATAGATTAAAGTCTAGCTAGCTATTTCTATGAATGGCGTCTCACTTCGCCAAGAGGCTTACTACTTATATCGTTGAATAACTGTAACCAGACGAAAAAGTAAAAACTTCGAGAGAACTCAAATAAGCCAATTTCCTGTAATCCTAGTTCAAGAATTTACAACTAGCAATCCCGTTCCTAATCCGTATTCATTGCACCCTACTTGACCCGGGACTTACAAACACAATCCCGCACTGGGACAGGACTCGAGAATAACAATTTATTTATGTATGTTGCAATCAAGTTTCTTGCGAGACGCGTGCTTAGTTGCCTCTCACTATTTTCTCCCGTGATTTATATATTGCCCGTAGGAAACTTCGACGTACGCGTAAAATTATCCGATAGTAGGTACAGGTAGTGTTGCGTTGTATTGGTCGAATCGGTGCCGTAAATAGGGCGGTGCCACCGGTGGTGCCCCGGCACAAGGCGTAGACTCTGGGGGGCGCAAGAATGGCCAGACCAGGCTGGACTATTATTTTTTTGGTTTGCTCCTGATAAGTTCCCGCTGCGCCCCTAGTGCTCGATTCCAACACATACGTACCTACATGCCAGTATCATCAAAAACGTCCGTTAAATTAGACAAAACATCGCGCTCGAGCGAGCTTTGTGTTTAGCTCTAGCTAGGGTACATATAATATCTAAAAAAAAAACAAGGGCGCAGTTATTGAAGCTCGCACAGGGCGCAGAAAAGCCTATTTACGGCACTGGGTCGAATGGCTTGAATTGTAGATGTCCTATTTTCGGAGTCGAGCTGTCTGAGTCGCATTATCGGGCTCGATCGAGTGATCTCAGGGTCGATTTGTCCCTCTGTGGATGTGTCGGGGTCGAGTTATCCTGGGGTCTAGGAGTTAAGTTTGGCTATAGCCTATAGGGTCGAGAATTCGGGGATGAGTTGTACTAGGGTCAAGTTGTCCTGGGGTCGAGTTGTCTCGGGGCTAGCTTGAGGTCATGTAGTCCGAGTCGAATTGTATCGGGATCAGCTATAAATTCAGTCAAAAACATAACTTTGTTAAAATTGATTTGTTAAGCAAACGTAAAATATTATTGCACGAAAAAGTTTATTTTCGCAAAAAAAAACTGTTTAAAAATAAGAATAGATTGCACTCTTTTTTACCCGACTGCCAAGGAAGGGTTATTTATAAGCCTATAGTCTCTTGTTTTACCTCTGTTACATCAGAACATCAGAAGAGGTAGAACACCTAAACAGACATATATACCAAGATGCCTTAAAAAAGTTGGCAACCCTAGGTGGCGTGGGGTATCTACATTTTCGTGTATGTTACGTGGGGGCAAAAATTTAACGTTATTTTATGTATTGGTCTCACCATTCGATGTTATGAAGACATCATATTTTATTTTAATGGTGGAATTAAACTTTTATAGCCCATGAATACTGAAAGGGAATGAATCAGTAATGAATTCAGAAGGCGTTATAGTAAATAAATTACTACGTTTATTTATTAGGTAGGTACTTAAACGATGAAAATGATAACTTAAATTATAATTTGGGTAGGTACGGTAACTAAATAATTTTGAAATAACCAGTATCACAGCTGGCCACAAAAATAAGGTAAAAAATAATGTAAAGTTCCTCATCCGCCATTGAAAAAGAAGGATCCTCGACAATGGGACCAGACAGTGGCTCAATGGTTATAGTCAGGCAAAGAAATAAAGAAAACTTTTGGCGCACACGCAATGCAGAATGTAAGCAGGTGTTTAGGTAGGTACAAACGCCAGCACATCAAGCTGCAACAATCTGTCAAATTAATTTAATAGATTTTAAACTTTATTGCCGAAGCATTAGGCTTAAGGTTGATTGGGAAAATTTGACAGCTCCGAGTGGCTTGATTTGCCTGACGTCTGTACATTAAGTTAGTTGCACAGATACAGTTTGTGTGACGTCAGATCATATTTTTAGTTCATGTGCAGCGGTATAGATGTCGCAACACTCAATCACATTTAACAAACACTACCGACTGATGGCTGTTCACTAAATCAATTCTCTCTCTAATTTCAGGAGTGAACAGTCCTACAACCGCACAGTGCAATCAGTGTCGTCAGTAGGCGCCCTCTCCGTGCCCTGGTCGGCGACAGACGCACGGCTGACGATGCCAGCGGCGCTGGGGGTCGCCGGCATACCAGCATTAGTCATCACTGACGGCGCCGGCAAGATCCTCACGGCCAATGGCAGGCAGCATCTGTCCGCTGATCCGCTGGGATTTGTAAGTAGATAAACAGTGTACTTGTCGGGCTGGAAGTGAAAGACGGAGAATTTCTCCGTCTTTCACATTTTCTCCGGGAGAAAGGAAGAAAAACATTTAGGTATTTGGCCATAGTATGTACCTAAAATCAGTACAACCTATTACAGAATAAACGAAATAACTCTTAAGGGGTCATTCTTCTCATAATTATGAACAACTTTTACTATGGACCAACACTGAAATCGCGAAAAAAAAATCTACTCCCCCATACATTTCTGTGCGCATAACTCGACAAAATGTACAGGACAACTGATTTTTTTTTCACGATTTCGTCGTAACCCCTTAACAGGTACTGCGTTTATTCTGTTACACGTTGTATATGAACATGTGTCTCACGCACGGCTGAGCAAAAAATAACTTTTTTCAACGACATTTACAAAGAAAATATAGAGAAACTAATGCTGTCCGTCGCTAGTTTCGTCGGATATGGTTGGTGTGCAATTTGGGCGTCCTGTGTTCAGTGCACTGATATAAACTGACATGACAGCCCAATATAACAATCCTTGGTTTCCGACAATGCTTCAATTTAATCGTGTCTAAAATTCTCATCCTCCGACTGGGTATGTCTGTGAAAAACAAAACGGAATCGCCTAAAAACAATTAAGCAGGGGGACCTCAATAACCAACCAACTTCAAGTTCAACTTTTCTTGTAAAATTAACTAAGGTCCTTCTTCAGAAGACGCTTTGGACATCCTTCCCTTGGTCGTTGAATACAGATAACTCGAAAAATTACTCTTTAATAACATGACCTCAGTAACCTCTTTTTTCTCTGTGCACAGAACTTCCCATGGGCGCAGCGGCCGGTGTCGGTTCTGACGGAACAGGCGCTCCTGAAGATGGCGCGACACCCGGCTGTCGTTCTGTTTATTGGTAAGATTCCACTTTCATCACCATCAAGCTCAGACTCGGCCGTCAGTCCCAATACGAACCTTAATGCCGTGCTGGTTAGATGGTCTGGTAAGATCAGAGTTTTTTTTTAAGTTTTACCTTCTAAATACTTGATATTGACACGTATGTGTCTATGTCACCAGCTAGCCAGTTCCGGCAAGCAATAAGTAGGGATACTTATACCATGGCACAGCGAGAGAAAGACAAAACGATGTTAAAATTAGGGCCTAAAGGGCGGATAATTTGCGCTGCTGGTTTATTTAACTCTATACTTAGTTACTTTTAGACCAGTGAATTATATCGGAACAGCGGCTCTCATTTCATGGAATCCATCGCAATACATCACTCATAAGATACCTAATCACTTTCCATTCTCTTTCCAGACGACGAAGACTCAGAAATAGAATTCGCCGAGTCCGTGATCACACCATCAGCGGAGTCCTACTACGACGAGTGCAGCATCCAGTTCCCGGGCTTCTGTCCCTACCAGAACTCCTCAGACGACGAGACCATGGACTTCGACTACCCCACGTCACGACACTCCAGGACAAAGAAAAAGCCTTTCAAACACGTCATGTTTTACATCGGCATCGATGGAACTGACAGTGCTGACATGCTTAGAGAGCACATAGGCCTGGATGACGCTGTCCCCCTGCTAACCTCCATAGACTTCCCCAAACAGCGCATGGTGACCATGAAGTACGGTGATGAGATTACCACGGACTCGGTCCAGAATTTCGTCGATGCGTACTTGAGCGGGAATGCTGATTTTAAGCCGTTGAAGCCGTATAGTGAGAAGTGTTAGTTACCGTAGGTTTTGAAACGACGCGACTTGGAGTGGGATTGAAAGTATGAACTCGTGAAACAGGGCTTTTGAAACAAGAACGTTTCATCGAAATAAACCTAATCCAATTAGGTAAATACCTAAGCCTAATCGTTATTTTTCTAAATAGTAGTCCTAGCTAAGAACCTTTTATTTGGTTGGACTTCCTTCAATCACCAGAATAAACGCTGAAATAAAAAGCGGACTACTGTTTTCAATCAAAATGAATTATTTCAACAGTGCTCATAGAACGTGCACGGCGAAGCCTAGTGCCATCTAGTGATGCTTACTCGGAACTTCATCCGTAAAAATACATTGACGCTTCTGTGCTGCCACCTATAGTTCCTGCAAGCTCCCTATCCATTCCTGGAAGTTCGATAATGATTATGAAGAAATATCAAGCAATTTAATGACTAACTATAATTCCAGTTTATTCTAAATATCTATTATACCTAGGTACCTTTTGAGATTTTGCAATACGTAAGGGATACATAATTAATGCAGCTGTATCTACAACACCAGCGTACACAACAATATCTAGTGTTATTCATTGATATTATTGCATAATATTTTGAAATGCTTGTGTAATTCACCAAATCAATGCACACCATCTGGATAAGACTTAGTACATACTGTTGTCACCGCCATGGGCGGATTTAAGCCCCCTCCCTTAGCATTTGACGGAAGTAAAAACACCAATAAATATTGGTAGGATGGCAGGAATAATACGTACCCCAAAATATATAATTGCCAGCAATTCGAATGAGATTGGCGTTCAGAATTCTCATTTTCTGCGTGAACTCATGAAGCCCGGGCAAAAACTTGGTACATTATCGGACCTTCGGACTACGCCCCCCCCCCCCCCCCC
>NDFZ01005459.1:107892-128462 GCA_002192655.3 Mamestra configurata
CATGTGGAAGCCATAGCTACGTCCGTGGTCACCACTGTAAGTCGCGTTTAGAAACGATAGTTTGAACCTAGCCTTACATTTGTTATTCCAGTATTATTTCTTTCTATAGTTGTCTCCTTAAGAAATCATTGTACAAATTATTGTTTTCATGTAGACTCGAGCGGTTACGCTCTGCACCCGTTTCGAATCCGTGAAAATATGGATGTATAAAACCTTTTTTCAAGGATTCGGATCGGATGCAGTGCGCAACCGCTCTCAGTAGAGAGTATTTGTATTATTTTAGTATTTAGCACCTACCATGTATATTTCATGAATATATGAACTGTAGACAAACCCTCATACATTTTTGTATGGGTATTTATTGTAATGAAATAAAACCATTGTTAAATATTGTAACACTGCCTAGTAAAAATATTCCATGTTGTCCAGGAGTCAGGAGGTTTTCATATTACAGACACACTGTATGTTTGTCTGACGGCTAACATGGACCATGTTAGCCGTCAGTCGACCAAGGTGGGCCATGGTGCATGGCCCACGTTGATCTTTTGGTGAAGAATAGGCTTTTCCAATCGATTCTCCATTAACTTTGTAAACGATTTACAAATAAAATAAAATGTGAACACTGAATGAATCCGCTCAATGTTTACGAAAACTAAAAATTAATGTAGCACGTTTCAATCATATTATTCAATAAATAAGTTCTGGTTTTTATCTAATACAATTATAAGAAATAAACGAATTAGGAAGCAACACACATTGTCTCATCATTTTTCATGAAGCCTAAAACTACCTATCCTATTTATTACAATACTCATAATAATTCATTTTATTTCAGAAAATACTTAAATAATGAAATGAAAATAATCGATCCTAGCAGGCAAAATATTATTCGAAGTCAATCTATTTAAAAAAATAAAAATAATATTCTAAATCGTAAAATAAGTTCAATATTGATGTCGACACCGAGTCTTTTTATCTTTTTTTTTTTTTTTGACGATGACCACTCGCAGTTCAGCACACTAAGGCTGGTTACTGCTTAACCGGACTATCCTGTGGTGGCCTTAAATGACTCTAAGGCCCCCAGCCAGGGCTTACAAACTAAAATAAAACTAAAACTAAATGACCGCTCGCTAGGGCATCCCCTGTGGGATAAGGACCTCGGCTAGCGGCGTCATTTGGGAGGAACAGCAAGGGACAGGCTGGGTCGTAACATTATTTGGGGAGTTTAAAACTACTGGCTCAGCGACGCGGGCTGGCTCGGTAATCAAAGGTCGGGGAGGGTTATTACTGGGACGTCGCGACGGGCCCCGGCGGCGGGGCCGGAAAACGGAACGCGGTCTGTGTCGTGTGTGTTTACGAAGAGTGCTGGTTTCCCTACGGCTCTCTTGAATCTGGGTGATGGGGTCATCGGGTTCGACGAGGATATGCCTCGGGCGGCGAGTCCTACTGATCTGTGAGGGAGTGTATCGGGTGGCCGATGCGATAAGGGGATTTTGATGTTTTGAAGCAGTTTCGATGAAACGCTGCGACAGTCGTTTCATGAACTGCTTCACTGTCGGGATTTTGAGGTCGACGTGGAGTCGTTCATTCCTAATGAACCACGGGGCGCCCGTGGCCTTTCGGAGAAATCGATTTTGAACTACTTGCATCCTATGGATATGGTGCGACTTTGCGTGCGCGAAAGTGGCGCACGCATACGTCATTATGGGGCGTATGCACGTCGTGAAGATGCGCAGTTTGCATCTTAGGGACAGCTTGCTGCGTGCATTCAGCATGGAGTGGAGCCTACCGAGAGCGAAAGAGGCACGAGAACGTACCTTCTTTATGTGCTCAGCGAACGTAAGATGACGGTCGAGGATCACACCTAGATATTTGGCTTGCTTCTCCCAAGGGATCGGCTTACCAAACATGGTGATCGGGCTGGGAGCGGGTCTGGAAAATCGGCCTCGCGTTTTGTCAAACAAAACCGCTTGGCTTTTTTCGGGGTTAACTTCGATCCTCCACTTTCGGAACCAGACGCCTAGGGCGTCGGCCGATTGTTGGAGGACTCGAGCTATGCACTGTTCGCTTCTGCCGGAGCGGTAAATGGCCGTGTCGTCGGCGAACAGGGCTAAGTGCGTCCCGGGGAAGGTCGGGATGTCGCTAGTGTATAGCGTGAAAGCTAGTTTTATCTTTCCTCCTGTTTCTATCCAATATCCTCCCTCATCCGATCATCTGTGGCGGCCCTTTTCGCTAATCGCGACATCTGTGGGCGTACTTCTGGGTTGTCTGGGCTATAGATGTAAGGCCGGTATAAAACCAATTAACCAATCCGTTTAATATTTGAAAAACCCGTTTAAAACCGGAACCGTACCGGTGACAGTAAAGATGCCAATAATTATAGACCTGTATCCGTATTGCCGGTTTTCAGCAAGGTATTTGAAAAAGTGATGCTCAATCAAATGCTCATTCATTTTAACATCAATAAAATCTTACACGATCAACAGTATGGGTTTACCAAAGGTCGTTGTACGACTGACGCTGGTGTCACAATGTTAAAACACATATATACAGCGTGGGAAGAGGCGCAAGATGCCATAGGAATCTTTTGTGACCTCTCCAAGGCATTTGATTGCGTAAATCACGAAACCTTGCTCCTAAAACTAAAACATTACGGACTAGGTAATCTTGCTCTCAGTTTAGTGAAGTCGTACTTAAATGACAGACAGCAGCAAGTTCAAATAAACGGTGTTAATTCAAGGGGTTTAAAAGTCAAAATGGGGGTACCACAAGGCTCAATATTGGGTCCTTTCCTCTTTTTAGTGTATATTAATGATTTACTCCATCTTTTAAAAAACCAACCAAAGATGGTGTTATTTGCTGACGATACGTCCTTAATTTTTAAGATAGATAGACGTTCTACAAGTCTTGACGACGTAAATAATGCGCTACAGCAGGTCCAAAATTGGTTCACTGCGAATAATTTAGTATTAAATGGGAAAAAAACTAAGTGCATCAGATTTGCTTTACCGAATGTCAAAAGTAATACTTGCGACATAGTATTGGACAAAGAGAAACTTGAATTCGTCGAAGACACGGTTTTCCTAGGGATCACGCTTGACTCAAAGCTACAATGGGGTCCTCATTTAACATCTCTTGCAGGACGGCTAAGTTCAGCAGCATATGCTGTCAGAAAAATCCGTCAATTTACTGATATAGATACCGCGAGGCTGGTTTATTTTAGTTACTTTCATAGTATAATGTCTTACGGTATCTTATTATGGGGACGAGCTGCAGACATCGAGTCTATATTTATTCTGCAGAAAAGAGCCATCAGAGCCATATACCATCTTGGTCGGCGCGATTCCCTAAGGGAACTGTTTAAGGATATTAACATCATGACGGTACCTTGTCAATACATATACGAAAACATTATGTATGTTCGGAAAAATATTCATCTTTTTAATAAGATTAGTGATAGGCATAATTTTAATACTAGAAATAGGAATAAATTAGATCAACCCCGATTCAGATTGGCTAAAGTACACACTTCTTTTATGGGATATTGTATTAAGTTTTATAATAAAATACCACGTGAGATTCTCGAACTGAATGAGAAAAAATTTAAAACATGCATAAAACGCACTCTATGTAGACAGGCATATTATAAACTGGAAGATTATATCCTTGATAAAAATGCTTGGCTAAATGCCGGTCCTGCTCCACAGCCTCAGCCGCTTGGTTCCACTAGTTAGGTTTTATATTTGGAAGAGATGCTCACCCTCTTTTATGTCTAATAATAATACTATTCCGCATAATCTTATATTATGTTTGGAATAAACTTTTCTTTTTCTGTATTTTCAGATTGATATTCATAGTTTTATATAATTTAGAAGCAATTTTTATTTCAAGTTCTGTAAATGTGAGAACCCTGGACCATTATGTTAATAGATAGTTTCCTTGTTTGACATGAAATAGCAGGGGCAGTTGAGGGTGTGTCATGCTCACTCCAATGTCTCGCTGATGGTGGCGCGTGTATCGGATCATTCAGTTCCCTTCAAAATGGTTGAGCTGAATGGTGCTGATGCACGCGTCATGTTCGTGAACGGGCGCCGTCAGTGGAGACTGGTCATCCCTTGGTTGCCACTGCCTCATTTTAATATTTCATACTATAAATTGTTTTTTTTCTTTCTTTACATTGTTCTCATATATAGAAGCAACAAGGTTTATGTAACCAGGATTTTTGTAAACATAAAATGATTTAAAAGAGTGTCCGTGGAGTTTCTTGCACGTTCTTCTCCATAGAGATCTACGCTTGCGAACGTGCAAATAGCAAATAGCTTCATGTTTTTGACGGACTGACTTTGACAATTCAAAAGTACCTGATAATGGTTTATTTGAAATAAATGCTTTGACTTTTGACTTTTTTAAAAAATAAACCATTTTTTTCCATTTAAAACGGTAGGTGTTGATGACTATGTTTTTCTTAATTGTAACTATAATTTCTTTATTTTACCGAGGTAAGGATATAACGGAGTACATAAACGCTGTGTAAAGATCTTTTAGAGTGATATACCTACTGATATTGATATTATTAACGGGTTTAGTTCTTGTTGATGATGTTAGATTCGGTTTAAAACCAAACTCACACTCTCGCACCCTTGTTTACATCGTCACTCGTGACTCGTTGCAACGTTGCCAGCTCGCCTACCCTACACACACATGCACATACTTAGTTATTTTATTTGTGTAGGCGATTTATTCGGAATGGCAACATTTTGATTTCCAATTTATTGGCAATCAGGGGAAGCGAATGAATTAAACAGACTTAAAAAAAACTTTCTGTAAGTATCATATTTAAAATTAACAAATAAAATAAAGTAAACTACTAACAAACCAAAACATAGCATCAAAAATTCGTATACAACGCTGTCAGTTGACAGCGTTGTATACGTGTACATTGCCAGCTGGCAATGTACAGATGCCAGCACATCAAGCTACAACAGCCTGTAAAATTTCTATAATAGATTTTCAACTTTATCGCTGTACCATTAGGTTCAAATTTGATTGGGAAAAATTTACAGTTTCGATCTCGATGAACTGGCGTCTGTACCCAAGAGACTGGCGGCATTGCCACGTTGTATGGCAATGTTTAGCCTCTGGCCCAAGTAAAAGCAAGTTTTGGATCAAGGGATATGTCAACCAGCCGTTGTGTAATTTCTTTGAAAAGGCTGTGAGCACAGGGAGCCCCAACCCCAACGGCCCGAGGATTACAACCCTATTCTGTTTGAAAATTCAGTTACCAACATTTACACAAATAAGTAGGTAAATATTGCTGAAAAATGGGCCTAACCGTATCTTGAATGAAGTATTATCATCCAATGTTTGCCATCATTGACCATCCTAGCCTTTTCCATTTGGCTTCCATCAGTAAGCCCACATAGAATAAATGCAACGGCAACACTGAATATCAAAAGCCTAGGTTCTAAAATGCAGATTACACTTACGAGATCTTAAAAACAAAGTTGAAATTGACGCCAAAACCATAGCCGCCATTATTGTGAAATAAAATTTTCAAAATAAATTTCACGTGCTCCTAAACGAGCGCAGACCTTAATTACTATATAAATAAGTAAGAAATCTATAAATCATGGCTGATAACGACGATCTTTTGGACTACGAAGACGAAGAGCAGGCAGATCAGCAGACCGCTGACGGGGCGACAGAAGCGGCGCCAAAAAAAGAGGTTAAGGGATCCTATGTATCTATTCACAGCTCTGGCTTTAGAGATTTCCTGTTAAAACCCGAGATATTGCGCGCCATCGTTGACTGCGGCTTCGAGCATCCATCAGAAGTGCAACATGAATGTATTCCGCAAGCCGTCCTTGGTATGGACATCCTATGCCAAGCTAAGTCCGGCATGGGAAAAACCGCTGTATTTGTGTTGGCGACTCTGCAGCAACTGGAGCCGTCAGAAAACCACGTCTACGTCCTCGTAATGTGCCACACCAGAGAATTGGCTTTCCAAATTAGTAAGGAATATGAGCGTTTCTCAAAATACATGGCTGGCGTCAGAGTATCAGTGTTTTTCGGTGGAATGCCCGTCCAGAAAGACGAGGAGGTCCTCAAAACTGCATGCCCCCATATCGTTGTTGGAACACCCGGCAGGATTTTGGCGTTAGTCAACAGTAAGAAACTGAATCTTAAACATTTGAAGCACTTCATACTCGACGAATGCGACAAGATGCTTGAATCTCTAGACATGAGACGCGACGTCCAGGAGATATTCAGAAACACCCCTCACGGTAAGCAAGTGATGATGTTTTCTGCCACCCTCAGCAAAGAGATCAGACCTGTGTGCAAGAAGTTCATGCAAGACCCCATGGAAGTGTATGTGGACGATGAAGCCAAGCTGACTTTGCACGGATTGCAGCAGCATTATGTTAAACTTAAGGAGAATGAGAAGAATAAGAAACTGTTTGAGTTACTTGATGTACTGGAGTTCAACCAAGTTGTTATATTTGTGAAGTCAGTGCAACGCTGCATAGCTTTAGCTCAACTGTTAACCGACCAGAACTTCCCTGCTATCGGCATCCACAGGAACATGACTCAAGATGAGCGTCTCTCCCGTTACCAGCAGTTCAAGGAGTTCCAGAAGAGAATCCTTGTCGCCACCAACTTGTTCGGAAGAGGGATGGATATAGAACGAGTTAATATTGTGTTCAACTATGACATGCCTGAAGATTCCGACACATACCTGCATCGTGTGGCTCGTGCTGGTCGTTTTGGTACCAAAGGCTTAGCTATAACAATGGTATCTGATGAAAATGATGCCAAGATCCTTAATGAAGTTCAAGACCGCTTCGACGTCAACATCACGGAGTTGCCAGAAGAAATTGAGCTATCAACTTATATAGAAGGCCGATAAATCACTAGTTATTACTCCATTCCTTTTTTACCAGTGTTTGAACTTTTTGAATGCCATGCAAATTTTTTGTATGTTGACTTAGAATTCTTGGTGAGATGACAGACCATTATTTGTTTTACAAGTTATATTAATGATTATTGTATCATGCAAATACATATATTTTTTTGACATGGTAAAATGCCAGGCATTCAGAAAGTACAGTTTTGTCAACACAAGTGTGTTTCAATTTATTTGACTAAGTAATGTTCACTTTCTTGGGATGTAGTGTTTTGTGTGGTTTGTTCAAACACACATTGCTCATAACCAGATTTAAAGTAACTCTAGGTTAAATATTATTAAAGTAACTTTGATATTGTGATAAACTGGCTTTTATTTTTCTTGTTTACTAATATTTTGTCATATCACAGACAGTTCGATAAAATATTGACCAAGTTACTGCAATTAAATTCAATCCCTCATTGGTTAGATTTTAGAGCTGATAATTGATAATGAGCATTTAGAAGGTACCTAGTTCTTGAAACATTCATCAAGTGCCCAAATAGCGCACTTGCGCTGTTAACGCTGCGCGAAACGTCCTTGAAATTTAACTCTACCTATTTTTCTATTGAATCAGGAACAAAACTGCAGTAAGTTGTATTGCAAGTTTGCAGGCATCGAATTGATAGGTTGCTGCCTTTGCAGTCCATATTCATAGAACAATACATTCCCATTGAAAATATCCCATCCAGTTATTTTTATTAAAACGATTATTGTAGGTACTCAACTTCCATTACACTGCAGTCGTTACAAATACATAATACGATGTGACCTACTTGTAATTGCCAGTAGTGTAGCGTAGTAAAAGTAATCATAAATTAATGTGTAGCTTATACCTACATACAAGTATATTTAAGTATACAAGTACATAGTTTTTCCTGACAAGATACAACTACGCTTTTACGTCATTGCATATCTAACTACTGCGATTACCAATATACCTGGGTAGGTATTTTGGTAATCGCAGTAGCAGCTCAAAAAAGAAAGATACCCTCGAACCATAGCTTGTACCGCTTGTACGTAGTCGTAGGATCTACAGCAGTGGCTCCCAACCTGTGGTCCGCAAGGGCCAAAATAAGGTCCGCGACAGGTTTAAAATTTCACTCTTTTCACCTAAGAATGTCATCGATGCAAACTGATTCTAAGTTTGTTTAGAAATCTGTCTTCTATGACAACACTTTTTAATTTTGATTTCAAAGCTTAGTTAAACTACAAGTTTTGAATATCTATATGACATAAGTTTATTTTTAGTTAAACACAGTTTATTTTACCTTTTTTCCTGATCCCTGCTAGCAACAAAGAAATCAAAGTTGTCCAGTGTCAAATAAAGGTTGGGAACCACTGATCTACAGAGTTGAATATTGAACCAAAACATGAAAACACTTCCCTGGGGCAACCCAATCGATGTCTAGGTGAACGAAAATTCTTTCCCCTTTATAATATTACTTATTAGTTTAGAACTAGTATTCAGCTGAATCCGGTTTGACTGGAAGCCGATTACTATATAGTTGGGAAAAGGCTGGGCAGATGATGATTTAATAATCTAAACTAATATTATAAAGAGGAAAGATTTTTCGTTTGTTCTCTTCCGCCATTAGAAAGCTACGTTATTAAGTTAAAACATGACTATATTTTATTTAAAAAAAAATAGAGTTCCCTACGCACATTGCAATAATGTAAAAGCCAAAGTACCAAAATGTTGCCTAATAAATTCATAATTTGGCGTGCGCTGAGAAAACTATTGATGATAAATGAAAATAATGTACTACTTACATGATTAAAGTAATTATTAGATAGGTACAAACGTCAGCACATCATGCTACCCGAAACTGTCAAATTTTTCCAATCAACCTTGAACCTAAAAATTTGACGATAAAGTTGAAAATCTATTAAAGAAATTGAGTTTGTTGTAGTTTGATACGCTGGCGTCTGTACCTATAAAAAAATCGCGGGGGGTATGTCACAATAAACTCTTCTTGTTCAAATTATACAATCTAAGCCCAGTTGGAGTTTGTGGAATACCTAAGAATCCGCGCGGGAGAAGTGCTAGTCTACAGTAATATAAAGCTGAAGAGTTTTTGGTCGAACTGGTTCGAATTGAAACATTAGTAGTGTCATTGCCATTTATCAAGGAAGGCTATATAACATCACGCTACGACCAATAGGAGCGGAGCATTAATGAATAATGTAAATGTGACGCAGACGAAGTTGCGCGGGTCAGCTAGTAAGACAATAATCAGACACGCTTGAAGCAAGGGTATTCGATCCAGCCTGTCCCTAGCAGTCCTCTCCCAGCTACGCCATAAGCCATGGTCCGTACTCCTGCAGTCACAGTTTTTTAAAAAGGCCTGCCGGGGTGGGCCCTAAAGTTTAATTTATATTAAAGCCGCCACAACAGGCAAGTCCAGTTAAGCAGACGACCAACCTCCTAGGTAAGCATGCAAAGAGCCACTAACAAAAAAAAAACAAGGGTGTCCGCGCCGGTATTTAGGTAGGGGTACAGTAGACGTCAGCACATCAAGCTACCCGAAACTGTCAAATTTTCCCAATCAGTCAGTTGTTTTAGCTTGATGGATGTGCTAGTGTATGTACTTACCGTCCATCTAGGAAGGGAGATAACCAAGCCACACGTCCCGTTAAAATCCCGACGTCCGACGAAGAACTTTTTTTTGTTATTGATGGCAAATTATCAAATGACTTCCGTTCTGGGCGGAGCGGAAGGGAGTGTCAGACTCTTACTGACCAAAAAATCCATCAGTGTTCCTCCGAAATCCTCATGGATGTCCTCCGCCCTGGGGCGGGCGGAGGGGTCTGTCAAACTCTTACTAACTAAAATCACCCCGGTGTTCCATCTCCCACCTTCGCCGGGTATCGCGGGAACTAATGCGACTTCCGTAATCCCCGGCTGGTGCCGGCCCGCCTCTGCGGGCCACTTCGCGTCAGCGAGGGGAGTGAGGTGTTTGACTTCCCTCGCTACGTCAGAGGGCGCACGGGGACATCACGCGCCGCCACCTCGGGTCCGGATGAATGGGGGCGACAGACATCCCCAAGTCCGCCGCCCCGGACCCAGTTAGGGGGGCCGACGACCGATGCGCCTGCTGCGTTGCAGATTACCCTACCGTAGCTTACCATTGTACTTATGTAGGCGATAGTGTTACGCTACTACGATTAAGACATGTTATTAGATCTGTTATTCTCCAAAGGGTTATGCAGAGGTTAGAGGTGTAAACCTGCAAGACAGGTCCTCATGGTCAGTCAAGGGCACTCATTAATGGAGATATCCTCTCCTGTCATCAAACAAATAAATGAAACAGACAATAATAATACCTATGTATAAAAATATTTATTCTTATTTTACAAAACGTCTTCGGTAACAAAAGTCCTACCTATACAATAATAATGCTCTTAGGGGCTTTAGACTGTTACCACACAAATAGATCGATCGTCGATCAATGGTAGAGTGACTAACGACCGGTCTCAATAACGTTAATCAACAGGTAAATTAGCTACCACCAGTAGCTGAAACGTCATATTTGAAAGGTTGGTAGCTAATTTGACAGTTGGTCAAAGGCAGATCTGCCTTTGACCAACTGTCATACGTTATTGAGACTGGCCGTTAGTCAAGTCGATCGATGGTATCGATCGGAGTTCGATCAATTGGTTATCGCCCAGTATTCGACAATCAGCCAAAGCTACCACACCAATCTATCAACGTCGATCGATAGCATCGATCGATTGGTGTATTAACACCCTTAAGTTCTGAACTGAAAGTAGGTAGGTATAAACAATGACGCAAATATGAGACAGCAAAGACAATACTCGGGCCACTATGCACTGCACGACATAACTAATTACAATAGGAAGGAACTAAGCATATTCATTGTTTTTTCAATTATTGACAGAAATACAATGATGTTTACTGACATAGTCTGTACTACCTACTCCTAAAACTGTCGTGCCTGTCTCCATTAGATGAAAAGAGAGATAAAATAATGGATATGTGTAAGTAAATAAACTTATACAAAGCTGATAATTATGTGGGTACAATCATTCATGGTCTTCTAGAATTGGAAAAACAAAATGTAAATGGATAGTAGGTAGGTAGGATTGTCTGTGACACAATATTTTTATTTTGAACTGGCTGCTGGCAATATGGCAGCGCAAAAATAAGAATGAACAAACAAATATAGATTTTTAAGTATACCTATATTAGAAGAATAAGTTTAAACTTAACATGATATGAAATAAGTAATATCTTCCTTTTACCAATAATTCCCAGTATGCTTGTCAATGTTGCAATTAACATGGCACAAATCATTACACGGGCAAATCTTTTTCCAAGTTTGTACACAAGCCTCCAGAGTTGCTGAAGTTTTGCATGTTACATACATTCACAGGCATTCTGAGAAATTTATACCCAATTAATTGAAACCCAAGTAAACACCCTGTTTGGGGCCATCAAAAGTTTTCTCATGAGTAAACCTGGTGATAAGATCTAGAGCCCATTTAGGCTGGTCTCCAGGCACCATGTGTCCTGCATTCCTCACCAGGATCTCCACCAGTTTGCCAGCCTGCTTCACATAACCAGCTACTTCTCCGTCCACCTTCCAAACGTACCTCTTCGCAGTCTTGTAGTCTTCAGCACCAGTAAAGTTGAGGTTTTTGAGGTAGTTAACGGTTAACGGGTAGGCAACTATAATGTCTAGTTGACCGTTGTATATGACCACATAGTAATGATCAAGGAGTTCTGATATCCACGGGGCTACGGACTTCATAACATCCTGCTTGAGATGCTCCTCAACTTCAGTCCCGTTGTGGAAAGGTAAGTTCCCAACGTGAATCATTTTACGGACTGCAGTCTTCTGTAGCATTGGTCCGAAGTCTTCATACTGAGTGTAGTCTTTTGTATGTAAATAGTTGAAGTAGAAATTAAAGCCCGTCAGGTTTGTGAAGATACTCTTACCATCTATCATGTCTCCATTCAACAGTGAATCAAACGTGGCAAACGCGTCATCCCATTTACCTTGTTTGATGAAGTTTTTAGTTTTGTTCTCATATTGCTCAAATACTTTAGCTCCGTTGAAATCGATGAGACCTATTTGGTACAAATATTTACCATATACCAACTGATGTTCTGGATCACTCAAACCATTGCCAATAGCGATTCCTTTCATGTTAATTTTAAGTTTAGCAGTAGGATTCTTCTTATGTATGGTGTATGCTAGGGCTGGAACATACTTCCCTCCATAAGACTCTCCAGTCACAAAGAACTTATTCTGCTGCAGTTCAGGGAACAGCTGGAAGAACTGTATCAGTGTTGTGTACAACTGCTCACCAACCTGTATCTCATTTGTGCAGTAGCCACGGCTGTCGTTTGTGAAGCTGAACCCAGTGCCCACGGGGTTATCTATGTAGATCATGTGGTGACTCAAAGCCCAGTTGTACTTCCTCCTCTCGAATTTATCTCTGCGCACTCTGATCGGACCATTTTCCGTGAACAGACCATACAAGGAGGTCGCGCCGGGCCCGCCCTGCAGCCACACAACGACGGGCGCGTGCTTGTTGTCCGGCACCATTGCAGGGAAGTACCAGAAGAACTGGTTGGAGTCGTACATCTTGTTCACAGTGAAGTACCCGGCGTAGCTCTTGATGCGAAGACTCTCCGTGAAGGGCACGCGGGCGAGACGCCTACCTTCCTCAATCTTCCCGCTTTCAACGTACGGGGTGAGGAACAACGGAGGCCCTGGATCTCCCCCATCGCGCTCACCGAGATTCAACTTAGGGTAACGATGAAAAAAACCCTCGGCATTGAAAAATACTTGAAATATTAGCAGAGCCCACAACGTGCGCGCCATCTCGACCCGAATATTGACCCAATTAATCGGCTTCACCTTTTTATCATGCCTTAGCGAATATAATAATACGTTGTTGTTTAGCCGGCTTATCAATACATTGTTCCTTTTTCTGACCGCATACTCGTTCTCGCTTACTCACAAAACCGCATCAAGCAAAGCAAGCAATCGCAAGGCAATAAGGATGTTCGTATTTTCGTAAATCGATTTTCGTTGCAAATATAGCTTGAAATAAAATTAAACATGAAACAATCTACTTATCGATTAAAACGATATCGATATGCATTACGTTTTTATGACGGAAAGTACAGTTTAGTACAGTAGTATTGTAAACTCCAAAAGGTATCCTATTGTGTGGATATGGAATTGGGTGGATAAGGATGATAAAACGGTCGCTGTGTTTTGCCGTAAACGGCGTCGCAGCGCCGCCGCCGTGTAGGTGTAGGTATAATATTACACTGCGTAACACTATTATGGGACCCCCTAAACTCATCGGTTATTTTTTCACCTAAAAGGTGTAAAAATAACCGATCATTGCAGGTACTCATCATAAAGAACAACTTTCACTATGGGACCAACACTGAAATCGCGAAAAAAAAAGGGTGCATGACTTTTGATTGTGTGGATAATTACCTTTTTGTGGGTAAGTTCCTTATTTAGATTCACTTAGGAAATGGCAAATGTTCCTTTATCTATATCCATTCTATTGTAGCGGTATCAATGCCGCCACAAAAAAAAAGCAACGTAGCAAAATGTACATCGCAAAAAAAGCACCGCAACGCCATCTATCCCACCAGCTGTGAACTATCGCAACTCCATCTATCTCGCTAGCTGCAAACTAACTCAACGAAATCCTGCATCGCGCTAGCAAAGTTTTCCGTACGTACGATTTGAACATTTACACCTGTCCGAATATCAACTATCGGGCAGTTGGTTACCAGACACAATAACCGTCTGGTCAGAGGATTCTCCCTTTTCTATGGAGGTTTGCGGGATTTCTGTACCACATACCCTCTATACTTGATGACGTCACGCTGAGGTAGCTGTTAGAACCTAATTAATTAAATTCATCTCAAGAACCTAATTAAATTCATCTTAAGAACCTAATTAAATTCATCTCTGATCGTCTTATTCTTCAATCATTCGAATGATTGTAAACATGGAATAACAATTGGAAACGAAAACAAATCTACCATCACTAGCTCGCGGTTGTTCTGACGTTTTTTTGACAATGTCTTGTTGGTGTAGACCACTGACATATAAATCATGTGTAGACCGGATTGAAATATTCGAAATTAAAATAAATGAAATGTTTAAACGTTTGAATTTATTCAAACACCACCCATTAGAAAAAATATTTTTATTTTTATTCCCATAATTATTCAAATTCATATTATTTTTGTTTTGAGACTAATTTAAGTGAAGTTTTAGTCTTCTGAAAACGGTCTGAAAACCAGGTTTTTGAATGCTCGTCCCACCCCATAGTAGTAAAAGGACAGAAATGTCAAACGGTCATCGTCATCGATATCAATCAAAGTCATAAATGTCATAATAACTCATCATAGGTACAGACTCACCGAAACCGAATACAAACAAAAAACAAAAAGTCTGTGTCGTCGGCTTTTTATTTGAGAACTGATATTATGCTAATGTAGTTTTTGAGTGCTACACCATGAAGACGCAGCGTGATTCCTTTAAAATGTGGACACTTTCACTCGTAGTGCTGAGTGCATTATATTTGGTGAATGCGACTTTCTTTCCAAATGTATATCCGAGGTTAAAACTGGACGCCAGATCGACGAAAAAAGCTGGTAATCCTCTTATGATCACTCCGTACCTAAAAAAAGGTTCGATAATACTCGCTCAAAATCTGTCGCGGGTGTCTATAACGGATAAAATGGGATTCCGAAGTCACGCTGGCTTCTTTACGATCGACGAGAACTACAACTCCAATATTTATTTTTGGTACTTCCCACCTTTTTCTAAGATTGAAGATGCTCCGGTCGTGATCTGGCTACAAGGCGGGCCCGGTGGAAGCTCGCTCTTCGGCCTGTTCACGGAGCTGGGGCCTCTGATAGCTAAGAAAGAAGGTTTCGCTTTAAGGAAATATCACTGGGCTCTACATAACCACTTAATATTTATTGACAATCCTGTTGGTACTGGATTTAGCTTCACGGATAATGAAGCTGGATATTGTACGGATGAAAACTGTGTAGCAAGAGGACTGTACAAAACTTTAACACAGTTCTTCCAATTATTTCCACATTTGAAGAAAAATGCATTTTATATAACAGGTGAATCTTATGCAGGAAAGTATATACCATCCCTTGGACTGTTAATCCATAAAGAAAATGCCAATAGTCAACAAAAAATCAATTTACAAGGTATGGCAATAGGCAATGGATACTGTGACCCTGTCAATCAATTAGATTATGGTAATTACTTGTACCAACTTGGATTATTAGACAGCAATGAGTTGAAACTATTCGTAAAATACCAAAATGAGGTTGTGAAACAAATTAAGGAAAAGAATTGGGTACAAGCTGATATACTTGTGGACCGACTGATGGACGGAGAGCTCAGCAACTTGTCATACTTCAAGCAGTACACCGGCTTTAATTACTACTACAACTACTTAGAAGCATCAGGAGGAAAGGATGACATGACAGTGTTCACAGCGTTATTGCAAAATGACAATGTCAGGCGTAGTGTGCACGTTGGAGGATTACCGTTCCACGATGGACAACATGTGCAGCTACAGTTAGCACTCGACATGTTGAAGTCTGTATCTCCAGCCATTACAGAGCTGTTATCACATTATAGAATGATGTTTTATAACGGGCAACTTGATATTGTTGTAGCTTTTCCACTGACAGAAAACTTTCTACGTAATTTAAACTTTACTTCAGCTAAAGAGTATAAAACTGCAAAAAGAGACATATGGAAGGTTGATGGTGAAGTGGCAGGGTATGTGAAGAGAGCTGGCAATCTTACTGAAGTCCTGGTCCGCAATGCAGGCCATATGGTGCCGTCAGACCAGCCGCAGTGGGCTCATGACTTGATCACAAGATTCATCAAGAATGATTTTAAATTTTGAACATTTCATATCACTTGAGTCATGATAAAATTGTGATTATTATTCCAAATATGAAAATGTGATGTTAAATTAGACTTCTAGGTTTAGTCCTTTGTTCTTGATTTTTTTTACATAAGCATAGACACCAGTCTAAATGTGCTTTAAAGTGTTTGTATATCATTTACATTCTGTATGTTTTGTTTTTCTACACTAGTTGTAGCTTAATTAATCCAAGAGGCGATTACGTGTCTTCTTGACTCTACGCACGTAGCTTGCAGAGTCGATTGAGGAGGAATGGACCTGACTCGGTTCAAGTGGGCAATACACAGGCCTCAAGGAAAGGAAAGAGACATTCTAAGAATTCAGAGGCATTATTCTGGACATGTGCCAATGGATCAACTGAAATGCTCCCTGGATTTGATCAAGATTTTAATGCTTATTTATTTATTTATTATATACTTAATTGTACATCGAGAATAACATAAAAAGAAAACTACAAACTAAAACACATGTACAACGGGCGGCCTTATCGCATTCCGCGATCTCTTCCAGATAACCTGATTAATTAATGACAGTTCAAACGTTATTCTGGTGAAGACGAATGGTGGGTAATATGTGCTACATGAATTGTAAAGGGAACTTAAGGCTCTTTGTCACTTTCACGAGCCTTAGGCCCAGTTTCTCGTACGAAAATGATTGTGACAAATTATCACACACGCGTTATCTAGCCGTGATCGGCTGAATGAGTTTTCAACGGCAATTCGACGTTGTAAAACCCGAGCTAAAGAATGTTAAAATAGCAGACGCCTGAATTCGCGAGTGCTTCTTGACCATTATAATTATACTCCATTCAAGCATGTAGAACCAGTGAAACTTATGTTGAAAGAAAAGTTGATTTGTCCAATAATATGTTATTCTTCACTAGCATTGAAAACATGTAGTGTTACGAATATAAGTGATATAATAACAGAAAATGCACCTTTCATCTTTTTGCACGCAAAGCAAATCAAGGCTAAATTTGAATCTCTCCTTTTTTAAAGATCCTATGAGGATTATGGGTGAAGGCAATGTAACTGTTGTAAAACAAAGTTGTTATTGTTAGGCGTGAAAATAAAATATGTATACATTATTATCAATTGTTTTATTACATATTGCAACTATTTCTAAATAAATATTATTAACTAAAGAACTTATAATTAGAAACACAGTCACTTCAATTAACACGGAAGTTGAAAGAACTGTAGTTTTATATTTTTAACATTGCAGACATCTGAACTCCAATAAATGAAGAGTGGGACCTTATTTACATTGGAATAAAGTTAATTTAGCCAAAGAGTAGTAAGCATTAGGCGGAACTCACAATATACCTTTTCGCAATTTAATTTCAAAGATTTTTTTGGATTGGAAATTAAAAATATCAAAGATTTTTATATAGAGCTACAGTTATTTTACTTCTAACAAAACACGCACAACCTAAAGCTGTCTACACACCTAAGCCGGTTCGTGTCGGCTTAGGTGTGTAGACACCTTTAATAATTCTACAAAAACATTCTAATTATATCTGGAAACCGATTACGAATATAACAAAATACAGGTAAATTTTATTGATTATATTATTACACTAAATCATTAATTATGCAAATGAAAATTACTTGTAAGAAGTATTAATATATATTTAGGGGGCTAATAAAATTGATTATAATAATTATTCCATAGGCAATTGAAATATTACTGAATCATCTCTAATTTTGTGAATCACACATTATTATTTTTGAGCTAACATATATTTTATTTAACCTACTTCATAAAAGATAGTTCCTGTGAGAAATGTCTGCATAACACGAGGTTCTTACTTTCACTTTAACTTGTATGCAATTACTGAACTAGAATATTTACAAGGTTCCTTTTACATGCTCCAACTGCCTGGTAGCTGGCTCAGGGTACTCGGTGGCGAGAGGGCGTTTGTCCATTGGCTAACCCAACATCGGCCAAGATGGTAATATTTTATGGGAAACGTGCAGGGCGAAAACTCTGCCATCTAGCATTCGAAACTTTTTTCTTATAAATACGTGACATTGACATTTCTGTGCTATCACAGTTCCTACACGCTTTCATTAGGGGCACGTACCGGGCGTGGACAGTGCCATCTAGTAGCGCAAATTCGAATCTTTTACGTGATATTTATGTCACCGGAAAATAGCAAACGCCGTAGGATTATAAAATAACTTGAGATTGTAAACTGTCTATAAATTGTTAACTGAACATTTGGAATACTTTTTTACGCATAAAAATAACATCTCGAAGTTATTCCGAGAAATTGTGAACTGACATGAAATGACGACCAATCAAAGCAAGTCTTCAATTTATAAAAAAAAAATCAATTAATAAATTGAAGACCTAGAAACAAGGCTCTCATTGGTCTGTTCAGATATGAGCTCACACCAACAAAGACCAATGAAGTCTCCAATTTAACTATCACACCAAAACAGATAAATTGTGGTCTTGTGCTCTGATTGGTCGCCATTTTATGTCAGTCCACAATTTCTCGGAATGACTTCGAGATATTATAGACTATCAAATTTTGATGCGTAAAAAAGCATTCCAAATGTTCAGTTGACAATTTATCGAGAGTTTACAATCTCTCAAGTTATTTTATAATCTTACGGAATTTGCCATTTTCCAGTGACATATATTTGACATAGGCCATTTTGTGCTGCCACGTATAGTTCGTGCTCGTTCCCTATAGCTAATGTGGCAAACCTCTCCGAGCACAGCCTAAATAGCAGTGGGCCAGAGGACGGTGGTCTTCATTCGTCAGCCAGGACACACTGCGCACTAGACTACGCCAGTAAAGCAGTGAGCGCGTCCAGGAACTGCGCGCGCTGCGTCAGCGGGAGTGTGATGATGGACGAGTCCACGTGGTCCAGGGACACCGACGCGCCGCACTTCGTGGCCGCTTGCTCGAAGGCGGCGCCGAATAGACTGAAACGAAAGGTTTTATGATTTAGTTAGGTAGCCAATGATAAAATAGTGGCGGATAGATGTGAGAGTCAAAATGGCGGGTGTACCTTAACTAATCGAATCAACCTATTTACCAAAAAAATGTGCCTAAAATGTACCATTTAGTACCTAGGTTTAAAAAAATTGTACTTCTTTCAGAACTAAATTATTTCGAAATTAAGGTACACCCGCCATATTGACATCAAGATGGCGGGTGTTCTATAATATTTTATTATTTAACCATTACTCATAAAATATAATTACACCAAAAAATTGTACCTAAAAAATACTCAAGTAAAAAAAACACACACTTGATCACTTGGAGAGAAACATGCCAAATATATCAATGCTCAATCAATCGGCAGAGTCTATGTTATGTGAAGAAAATAATATTGTACAGTGTAGACGTAATGACTGCAACGGCATACGAACATTAAAATACGAACTAAGTACCTAATACAACTTTTGAGCTGAATCAAACAGATGTAATTTGTCTTAAAGACATACCTATGGAAATAACATTAAATAATACAAAATACGAAGTTCTTGGATTAATTGAGTTTTTACCGTCCGGCGGCGATGTTACAGACATCCATAATATTGGTCACTATCGGGCTCAGTGTCGTCGTAATGCTGAATGGAAATGTTTTGATGATCTTAATAATTTTATAACCAAAACTCCAAATTCACTTATCGCTAATTGCATTATGTATGGACGAAAATAAAGAGGTACTTAATAACTTTGAAGCGTTATTAAAATTCATGATTTATAATTGAATAATTATCCCTAAAATATATATAAATATGTACTGAGATCAATAATTCATAATAATAAACAAAAGTTAACGAGACATAGTTGTTTTATTTCTCAGGAAGTATCCAACATATCAAGTGTGTTTTTTTACTTGGGGTACTTTTTAGGTACAATTTTTTGGTGTAATTATATTTTATGAGTAATGGTTAAATAATAAAATATTATAGAACACCCGCCATCTTGATGTCAATATGGCGGGTGTACCTTAATTTCGAAATAATTTAGTTCTGAAAGAGGTACAATTTTTTTAAACCTAGGTACTAAATGGTACATTTTAGGTACATTTTTTTGGTACATAGGTAGATTCGATTAGTTAAGGTACACCCGCCATTTTGACTCTCACGGATAGATGTGGGTCTATATATCAATTTGAAAAAAAAATACATTAAAACTAAGCAATTTTTTTTTTTTAGTTTGTTTTTAATTTTAATAGCAAAGGGGCTCTATGCTATTAAAATTGAATACGTGTGCAAAATTTAGAATCTGTACTGTCGACCGTTAAGGAGTTACTTCGTCTGGAGACAGCCTTACGTGGAGAATTGGGCTTAAAATTGTACATAAAGTTTAAATAAATAAATAAAACGGCCATCCTTTAATGCTGGGACTCGAGTGCAACGCCACAGCCACAGCGCTGGTTTTCAGAGATAGTCAGCGATGACTGGATGACTCTGGATGTTCTCTCTATCGAAAATAGGGCGAGATGACGGTGCAGTGCGGCGCTGCAACGTTAATGACTGAGTGTGTAAGGTGTGTTTTCGGTCATAATAATGCAGGTACTCACTTCCTAGGCTCGTGCTGGTACCGCGGCGGGATGCCCAGCAGCAGACAGTTGGCGTCGTCTATAGACGCGCTGGCGACGACTGCGCGCGCACCCTGCGCCCGCGC
>NDFZ01005459.1:128469-149677 GCA_002192655.3 Mamestra configurata
CGCACCCTGCGCCGCGGCGCTCGCCCAGCGCGCCGCCACGCCCAGCCACAGCGGGCCTTTCACCAGACGAGCTTCGGGGGTGCCCTGGAGAATAAATCAATAGGTTGGGTTTCCGAGTTTTTGGCCGATGCTTGACGACTGGCTCGGGAGGAGGCACGGCTGCCTGTCGTTTGAGGTAACGCAAAAAAAAAAAAAGGGGGAATTTTTCAAAGCATCCCCCAACAGGCACGGATGCTTTGAGAAGTTCCTGAGTAGCATAAATAGGGAACCGGTTGCTTAGTGTCATCACTGCGTCCATTGTCGGGAGGACACGGCGTGGCATATGTTCGCAGGTTGCACAGCTTGTGAGGGGCCGCGCCGTGCCCTTGTTTCAGAAGTGGGAAGTGGGAAATACTGATATTCAGCTGAATCCGGTCTTACTGGAAGCCGACCCCAATATAGTTGGGAAAAGGCTAGGCAGATGATGAAGCGACCCGGCTGTGCCTCGTTCTGGCTGTGGTCGGTAGTGCAGTCTTGGGATGCGGTGATCTTCTGTGAGAGTGTCACGTCCCAGGGAAAAGGAGAGGGAAAACCAGTGCTCTCCCGTCCCGCACCATGCGCACTGGGTGTCAGCGGAGGGTGAAAAAAAACTTAAATTCAAGACCGAGGAGTTAAACCCGTGCTGGTCCTGCTATTAAAGCAGTTTGAGCACTGCAGCTTTTTGCACACTTCTTGATCTTCTCTAACTGATCACCTCATAATATTCACAAAAATTTCGCAACTTTGGCTACATTGATCTCTTCTCTACTGTACTGAACTTATACATTTGGTGGAATTGTAGGCCTGGTGGAAGTGCATTACATTTGCTTTTTGTCAGTTTATTACTAGCCGGCTCTTATCAAGCTAACTTATTTGTTTTAGTGTGTCATTAATATCATGAGCACAGCGAGAAATCACACTACGTTTAACAATTGCTGTACTGTCATCGAGAAATACAACCATTGGATGCTGCATTTGACGTGGTAGGTCATTTATATATAGCAAAAATAGGAGCGGCCCTAACACACTGCCCTGTGCGATACCAAACTAAACTATTTTGCCTTCAAATTCATATTTCACTTCGATTTTTATTTATGTCACCGTGTATCGCGTGCGATTGCTAAGGTACGATTCTAAGAGATTCAGCACGTTTTCCCCCTGATACCATCCATACTTGTCAAACTTCTTCAATAAAATATTAAGATTAACGCAACCGAAAGCCTTTATCATATCTGTAAAGATGGCAAATACGGGTATTTTGTCATCTACATATATTAAAACCCGTGCGTTAGTCTCGAAAAACTCGAATATGGACGGATTCGTATTATATGTATTATCAAATCAGTTTTAGGTAGCACCAAGCTTAGCGGTTCACCCAAGTTTTCATAAAAATTGTCCTGTTTTCAGATAGTGGTCGCTCTCAGTGTTACACTCACCTCCTGCACTATAAAGTAGCTGAAGGGTCCGGCGAGGTGCAGCTGGCGCCCGCTGAGCGTGGCGTGCACGAGCTTGGCCACACACTCCACCTCTGTGTTACACTACACCATTTGTTCTCACTCACCTCCTGCACTATAAAGTAGCTGAAGGGTCCGGCGAGGTGCAGCTGGCGCCCGCTGAGCGTGGCGTGCACGAGCTTGGCCACACACTCCACCTCTGTGTTACACTACACCATTTGTTCTCACTCACCTCCTGCACTATAAAGTAGCTGAAGGGTCCGGCGAGGTGCAGCTGGCGCCCGCTGAGCGTGGCGTGCACGAGCTTGGCCACACACTCCACCTCTGTGTTACACTACACCATTTGTTCTCACTCACCTCCTGCACTATAAAGTAGCTGAAGGGTCCGGCGAGGTGCAGCTGGCGCCCGCTGAGCGTGGCGTGCACGAGCTTGGCCACACACTCCACCTCTGTGTTACACTACACCATTTGTTCTCACTCACCTCCTGCACTATAAAGTAGCTGAAGGGTCCGGCGAGGTGCAGCTGGCGCCCGCTGAGCGTGGCGTGCACGAGCTTGGCCACACACTCCACCTCTGTGTTACACTACACCATTTGTTCTCACTCACCTCCTGCACTATAAAGTAGCTGAAGGGTCCGGCGAGGTGCAGCTGGCGCCCGCTGAGCGTGGCGTGCACGAGCTTGGCCACACACTCCACCTCTGTGTTACACTACACCATTTGTTCTCACTCACCTCCTGCACTATAAAGTAGCTGAAGGGTCCGGCGAGGTGCAGCTGGCGCCCGCTGAGCGTGGCGTGCACGAGCTTGGCCACACACTCCACCTCTGTGTTACACTACACCATTTGTTCTCACTCACCTCCTGCACTATAAAGTAGCTGAAGGGTCCGGCGAGGTGCAGCTGGCGCCCGCTGAGCGTGGCGTGCACGAGCTTGGCCACACACTCCACCTCTGTGTTACACTACACCATTTGTTCTCACTCACCTCCTGCACTATAAAGTAGCTGAAGGGTCCGGCGAGGTGCAGCTGGCGCCCGCTGAGCGTGGCGTGCACGAGCTTGGCCACACACTCCACCTCTGTGTTACACTACACCATTTGTTCTCACTCACCTCCTGCACTATAAAGTAGCTGAAGGGTCCGGCGAGGTGCAGCTGGCGCCCGCTGAGCGTGGCGTGCACGAGCTTGGCCACACACTCCACCTCTGTGTTACACTACACCATTTGTTCTCACTCACCTCCTGCACTATAAAGTAGCTGAAGGGTCCGGCGAGGTGCAGCTGGCGCCCGCTGAGCGTGGCGTGCACGAGCTTGGCCACACACTCCACCTCTGTGTTACACTACACCATTTGTTCTCACTCACCTCCTGCACTATAAAGTAGCTGAAGGGTCCGGCGAGGTGCAGCTGGCGCCCGCTGAGCGTGGCGTGCACGAGCTTGGCCACACACTCCACCTCTGTGTTACACTACACCATTTGTTCTCACTCACCTCCTGCACTATAAAGTAGCTGAAGGGTCCGGCGAGGTGCAGCTGGCGCCCGCTGAGCGTGGCGTGCACGAGCTTGGCCACACACTCCACCTCTGTGTTACACTACACCATTTGTTCTCACTCACCTCCTGCACTATAAAGTAGCTGAAGGGTCCGGCGAGGTGCAGCTGGCGCCCGCTGAGCGTGGCGTGCACGAGCTTGGCCACACACTCCACCTCTGTGTTACACTACACCATTTGTTCTCACTCACCTCCTGCACTATAAAGTAGCTGAAGGGTCCGGCGAGGTGCAGCTGGCGCCCGCTGAGCGTGGCGTGCACGAGCTTGGCCACACACTCCACCTCTGTGTTACACTACACCATTTGTTCTCACTCACCTCCTGCACTATAAAGTAGCTGAAGGGTCCGGCGAGGTGCAGCTGGCGCCCGCTGAGCGTGGCGTGCACGAGCTTGGCCACACACTCCACCTCTGTGTTACACTACACCATTTGTTCTCACTCACCTCCTGCACTATAAAGTAGCTGAAGGGTCCGGCGAGGTGCAGCTGGCGCCCGCTGAGCGTGGCGTGCACGAGCTTGGCCACACACTCCACCTCTGTGTTACACTACACCATTTGTTCTCACTCACCTCCTGCACTATAAAGTAGCTGAAGGGTCCGGCGAGGTGCAGCTGGCGCCCGCTGAGCGTGGCGTGCACGAGCTTGGCCACACACTCCACCTCTGTGTTACACTACACCATTTGTTCTCACTCACCTCCTGCACTATAAAGTAGCTGAAGGGTCCGGCGAGGTGCAGCTGGCGCCCGCTGAGCGTGGCGTGCACGAGCTTGGCCACACACTCCACCTCTGTGTTACACTACACCATTTGTTCTCACTCACCTCCTGCACTATAAAGTAGCTGAAGGGTCCGGCGAGGTGCAGCTGGCGCCCGCTGAGCGTGGCGTGCACGAGCTTGGCCACACACTCCAGCGCCCTCTGTGCGGAGAGGCAGCCCAGTCGTCTGCTTTCGTTCTCTCCGCTCTCCGTATCTAAGGACGCGAGGGCGTGCTGAAAGCCTTCTGCTTTTGGTAACGTCTCCTGAAGAGATAGGAAGCAGTTTGAGTACACTCGTGTGTCAGTTTTTTTTTTAACGATTACTTAATGGTTTTATTTACATGTTCTATGAGCCCCATGATCGCAAATACGACGTCCATCGCCGCGAGCGTGGGCGAGTGCACGCGTTGTAGCAAGAAGGTCGTATGTGTCGGGATGGGTAGCTTGTGCTTCGGGGCGGCAGTTTCAAGCGCCGTAAGTAGAGACCGCCGGAGTTCCACGTCCATTGAACGGAAGGCCTGGCGAGCTTGTTGGAGAGGTATCCTAAAATAGAAACAGAAAAAAATAAACGTAATTGTTAGGGTTCCGTACCTCACGTAATGAAAACACGGAACCCTTAAAGGATCACACATAAACAATAATAATATATAATCAGGTTTATACTGCACTCAAAAATAAATATAGCTCGTTCCAACACGGTTTTCTGAAACCGCCACCATAATGATACTGATGCCATTGGCCACGACATGCAGGTCGATGTCGTTTATATAGACTATAGCAAGGCCTTTGATCGAATCGATCATAACATCCTCATTTCTACGTTAAATGGCTTGGGTATCCGCGGCGATCTTCTCATACGGTTTTCGTCTAACCTTGCGGGCAGGTCCCAAGCAGAAATACTAAAAAAAATATCACTAGTTGGGTCCCTATTCCGAGTGGAGTCCCGCAGGGTTTATTGCTCGGTACATTTCTATTATCTATACTAAAAGTTCCCATTAAAATACCACCAAACAAAGACAATAGTAAAAAAATAAAAATCAATTACCACCTCCGCACCTACAAGAAAAAAAAACGGCTAACGAAAATACACCAAAAATGTTGGTTACCCACTGATCTACAACAAATGTGCAGGCCCACGTGACCATGTCCATTATGGAGGTGTATATTCTAGTGAATAGAAAAATGTATTACTTTAGGGAAAAATAAAATCACTTTTATCAATGTTTATTTTTTGCTTGGTTATCTTTGGTTAGACGTACTGAACGCTGTGTTAAAATTTGACCACCTATTTTAATGGAACCTTATATTTATATGCTTACCGCTTATCTTGGTATGGTCATGTGAGGAAGAGGGATGAAATGTACGTAACTAAAAGAGTTATGAATATAAATGTGGATGGATGGACAGGGAGAAAGAAAAGATGGATGGATTGTGTTAGGAGTGATATGAATGAAAAGGCAGTTAAGTGATAGCGTGACGGCTGACAGGACAGAATGGAAGAAAAAAACGTGTTGCGCTGACCCCAAGTAACATGGGATAAGGGCAGGAAGATGATGATATATCGATGCTTGCTTATTAATATTGTAAATGTGAAATTTTGGATGGATGGGTGGATGTTTGTTTGTTCCTCAATCACGTCAGAACGGCTGAACGGGGCACAGAGGTAGATTATAATCTGAAATAACACATAGGAAACTTTTAATCCCAGGAGTATGTTCCCGGGATAATTTTCTACATTCACGCGGGCGGAGCCGCGGGCGACAGCTAGTATTATCTATATGATGAACAACATCGACTCATGCTTGATTCCATCCGAAGTATTGTTTTGCTGATGATATTAAAACTTATGCTCTCCAGAATGATCTGTTGCGTCTAACTAGAGAACTAATTTCAAAGGAGTAAGCTGGATCCCGCAAAATGCTCGGTTTCGGAAGAAGACCATGGCTATCAGAGTAATTTACTGTTCTTGATCTGTTTGTTTTAGCTGTAACTCTCTCAAAGTGCTTAAATAATCAGTGTGTGTCTGACTGTCCATTTATCACAGCCAATTTGATCCGAAACTACTGAGCCTAAATTTAAAAAAAAAAATACAGAAAGCAGTTCTTAGCTTATAGATTACCTACACAAACAGCAACTTTAAGAAGTATAATAATATGGTATTAAAATAACATGTTAAAAATACAATTCGAAATCAAAGTGCGATCCCGAGAATCCCTCGCGCGCAAACCCTTTGCAGTATCTCGGGATCGCACTTGGCCAGTTTTGGGTATAAATACCTGCTTAAGTGAAAATTATATCGCATAAAACTATGTTACAGATCACTCCACATGCCCGTTGCCTTAAGCCAAATATATTTTAGCTATTTTGGGATCGGCTTGCGGTCTGTTCCGCTGCTAATAAAATATAGATATACCAGCAATATATATGAGGGGCGGCTGAAAATTCCTGAGTCTTAGATACTTTAATCGCTCCCACAAGTAGTCATTATTGAGCGACATCTAATTAGCATTTAGGGAAAGTTTTGTCTAATTAGGATCATTATAGTCCGCGAAGTCGATCTGTAATCGTCATGTCAGACATTGCTGCATTTCACGAAATTGGGGCATCGCGCCGTGATAAAATTCTTTGTAAAAAATGGAAAAACATCAAAAGATATTTTTGAAGGAATGTCTTCGGTTTATCAAGAATCTGGACCATCTTCAGCTGCAGTCAAATGTTGGGCAAGGTCGAGAGTCCTTGGAAAATGACCCCCGCCCGGGGCGACCAAACACAGGTTCGGAAGGAATTTTGCTCATTGAATACCTTATGCACAACTATGCAGCACTTATGAAGGAAGTACCTACTTTTTTTTTTTTTTTTTTTTTTTTTTTTTTGTTTGCTCTTGATCAAACCAATCCATAGACATAGTCGACGATGGAGTGAGCTTACCCAGAAGTAGCCTGTTTACTTTAACTTTGAAGAGTATGTGGTTTAATTGTAGAAAAAAGAAGAGAGAAAATCAGAAAATGAATTTCGTTTTTGCAAGACAATGAGCCGGTCCATACGGTGCTAATTGCAAAAAAGCCCTGCAAGAAAGTGACTTTGATGAAGTCAACCACCCAACCCACAGTCCAAACCTGGCACCCACCGACTATTTTCTTTTAAAAAAATTGAAAAAGGACCTTTGGGGAAGAAGATTTGGGATTTAAGAACAAATGAAAGCGAGCTTTTTGAGAGAAATCATGCCTTCTTAATATTTTAGAGGGATACAAGCCTTTTTAAAAGATGTGAGAAATGAGTTAAAGAGGAGGGAGACTGTATTACTTTTATAAAAGTAAAATTTATTTTGATTTTTATCTCGTCTTTTAGCCTTTTCAACGCCAGAGCATAAACGCATCGTGGTACCTCCGACGCCAAGCCACACATTCGCCGTATTTTTGACATTTGGCGTACAGAGTCAGCTTTCGTTTGTCACATATATGTGACAATGGCATTCAAAAGGTTAATACCCTAGACTCAGAACTTTTCAGCCGTCCCTCGTACCGTGGATTAACATGGCTACCACAACCCAGTTACTGAGTAATACTTTAGTAAGACTGGCTGTTAGAATTTTAGGCAAACTATAAAAGCGTTATTTTAAAAACATAAATATATATTTTTTTTGTTTAAAACATACAAAGGTCATGATTATAAATTAGGTCACTTAGACCTATTTCGAGTCCGTATTAATCTAAACACACAAGTGTAATGAACCCACATTTATGTATCAATAACAATTCTAATCTGAATGCCAACGAACTTTTCGAAATTTATCTCAAAACCTAGTTCTATTTCTATCGAATTTAAAACTATATAGTAACTGGATCTCATATTTCGATATCGAGAAATACAAGTCATACAGAACTGAGGACATTAAGAAGGTTTATAACAACGATACAACGGCAAACTGTTGTGATCGTTGAGATGTTGTCGCGAGTTGCTTTTTCAGCAGGCTTTTACGACGGCTGACCCAAAACTTTTGAAGATTTCAGTATCAGCCAGCAGCTGCTTCAGCCGCGCGTGACCCGCCAGCGTGTGCAGGCTCAGCGCTCCCGGCTAGTTACGCCACTGTTCTCTACAGTAGTAACATACCCAGTATCAGCCAGTAGCTGCCTCAGCCGCGCGTGTCCCGCCAGCGTGTGCAGGCGCAGCGCCCCCGGCTAGCTACGCCACTGTTCTCTACAGTAGTAACATACCCAGTATCAGCCAGTAGCTGTCTCAGCCGCGCGTGTCCCGCCAGCGTGTGCAGTCGCAGCGCCCCCGGCTAGCTACGCCACTGTTCTCTACAGTAGTAACATACCCAGTATCAGCCAGTAGCTGTCTCAGCCGCGCGTGTCCCGCCAGCGTGTGCAGTCGCAGCGCCCCCGGCTAGCTACGCCACTGTTCTCTACAGTAGTAACATACCCAGTATCAGCCAGTAGCTGTCTCAGCCGCGCGTGTCCCGCCAGCGTGTGCAGTCGCAGCGCCCCCGGCTAGCTACGCCACTGTTCTCTACAGTAGTAACATACCCAGTATCAGCCAGTAGCTGTCTCAGCCGCGCGTGTCCCGCCAGCGTGTGCAGTCGCAGCGCCCCCGGCTAGCTACGCCACTGTTCTCTACAGTAGTAACATACCCAGTATCAGCCAGTAGCTGTCTCAGCCGCGCGTGTCCCGCCAGCGTGTGCAGTCGCAGCGCCCCCGGCTAGCTACGCCACTGTTCTCTACAGTAGTAACATACCCAGTATCAGCCAGTAGCTGTCTCAGCCGCGCGTGTCCCGCCAGCGTGTGCAGTCGCAGCGCCCCCGGCTAGCTACGCCACTGTTCTCTACAGTAGTAACATACCCAGTATCAGCCAGTAGCTGTCTCAGCCGCGCGTGTCCCGCCAGCGTGTGCAGTCGCAGCGCCCCCGGCTAGCTACGCCACTGTTCTCTACAGTAGTAACATACCCAGTATCAGCCAGTAGCTGTCTCAGCCGCGCGTGTCCCGCCAGCGTGTGCAGTCGCAGCGCCCCCGGCTAGCTACGCCACTGTTCTCTACAGTAGTAACATACCCAGTATCAGCCAGTAGCTGTCTCAGCCGCGCGTGTCCCGCCAGCGTGTGCAGTCGCAGCGCCCCCGGCTAGCTACGCCACTGTTCTCTACAGTAGTAACATACCCAGTATCAGCCAGTAGCTGTCTCAGCCGCGCGTGTCCCGCCAGCGTGTGCAGTCGCAGCGCCCCCGGCTAGCTACGCCACTGTTCTCTACAGTAGTAACATACCCAGTATCAGCCAGTAGCTGTCTCAGCCGCGCGTGTCCCGCCAGCGTGTGCAGTCGCAGCGCCCCCGGCTAGCTACGCCACTGTTCTCTACAGTAGTAACATACCCAGTATCAGCCAGTAGCTGTCTCAGCCGCGCGTGTCCCGCCAGCGTGTGCAGTCGCAGCGCCCCCGGCTAGCTACGCCACTGTTCTCTACAGTAGTAACATACCCAGTATCAGCCAGTAGCTGTCTCAGCCGCGCGTGTCCCGCCAGCGTGTGCAGGCGTAGCGCCCCCAGCTAGCTACGCCACTGTTCTCTACAGTAGTAACATACCCAGTATCAGCCAGTAGCTGTCTCAGCCGCGCGTGTCCCGCCAGCGTGTGCAGGCGTAGCGCCCCCAGCTAGCTACGCCACTGTTCTCTACAGTAGTAACATACCCAGTATCAGCCAGTAGCTGTCTCAGCCGCGCGTGTCCCGCCAGCGTGTGCAGGCGTAGCGCCCCCAGCTAGCTACGCCACTGTTCTCTACAGTAGTAACATACCCAGTATCAGCCAGTAGCTGTCTCAGCCGCGCGTGTCCCGCCAGCGTGTGCAGGCGTAGCGCCCCCAGCTAGCTACGCCACTGTTCTCTACAGTAGTAACATACCCAGTATCAGCCAGTAGCTGTCTCAGCCGCGCGTGTCCCGCCAGCGTGTGCAGGCGCAGCGCCGGGGCGAGGGCGGGCGCGTGGCACAGGGCTGCCTCTAGCGACCAGCGCCGGTACAGTGGTAGGCAGACATCTTTCTCTAATGTTACGCGCGCACCCTGCAAAACAGTAAAATCGTGATAATCCTGGATTTTATGCGCAAGTGCGATTTATCGCTGAGATATATCGCACTCACGGTTCGCTCTTCTATAGACGGACGAGAAGCTCTCCTCGTATAGTCTGGTAGATCATCCTCTTCGAAACACACAGAGGAATCCAGGCAATGGAGGTGTAGTTGATGTACAAGGTAAAGAATACGCGTAACCTATACGTACAGTGCGCGAGTGCTCGGCGGGTGTGTGTGTGTGCAGATGATGCGCGTCCAACAGCGCGGCGGCCGGTGTGCGTATGTGTAGCGCAGCCTGCGCGGCACACGCCACGCTTGCGGCCCACACGCAGCCCCAGCCGCAACGGGACACGCGCCACGCTAGCTCCAGGGCTATGCAAGCGCTCTGAGAGAACAGAAAAACCTTCATTATTGGTACAGAAATGTTACAAAACATGGTGTAGGTGAGCTGCCTAGCTGGCAAGAATAATGATACAATTGGTAATAATAGTTTATCAACTAGATAGTTCCGTTAGGTCATAACACACTGACAGGCAGCTTGCTTCGCCTCTAGAGCCTAACAAGACACTTGGCTCACCTGGTAGCGAAGTGCAAGTAAAAAATAAACAAAGCAGCAGGTTACTCACCGGCTTCCCATAGTAAGAGAACTGTGTGTAGTTGAACATGAGCGTGTTTCTCTTCTCCTCCCATGCACGGCGTTCCCGTCTCCGCTCGACCATCGCCTCCAGACCCTCGCGACCACTCTCAGACTCTTCATTCTGACGCAAATAACGAAAATGAGTTGATGTTTCTCAGGGCAGACATTATTAATGGCAATTTAGTATTTGGTCACTCTAAAGCAGTGTTCCATAACCTGTGATCCAAGGACATAATACAAAAGATCAGTGGATTAAAATTTGATAAGATTTATTCCCTCTAAGATCCCACATAAATCGGGAATTACTCAGGTACACTATTATATGTATCGACACAGCTAGGCACACACATTTGTGTGAATAACACATAACCATAGGAGAGACATAACTGACTACAAAAACTCAAATGATTGCAAATAGATAAATTTTCCCGGGATAGCAATCAGTGATTCCTCTCTCTGGAGCCCAAACCAGCAGTAGCTTTATAAATGCTTTTGTTTTAAAATAGACATATTCGAAAATGTAATAGATAATTAAAGATTAGAATAAAGAAAATCAGTGATTTTAAGAAGATATGGAATTAGGTAACAAACGGAGGAAAATCTCACCTCTTCATCCTCGTCATCGTCTTTGAAAATATCATCAAAGTTGGGAATGTTTTCTTCACTATCCTTATACACTAGTCTCACCTGAAATATAACATGAGACAAGACAACAGTTGACAAGTGTCGTGTAACTAGTTTAGGTATACAAGACAAGAGTTGACAAGAGTTTGTGTAACTATTTTTGGTGTACAAGACAAGAGTTGACAAGAGTTGTGTTACTATTTTTGGTTTACAAGACAAGAGTTGACAAGAGCTTGTCACTATTTTTGGTTGACAAGACTTGTGTATCTATTTTGAGTGTACAATAAAGTATATTATTCTAACATTTATCTTGATTTTTTGTAAACATCTGTAGGTCACACTTCAGGGACAGGCGTGTGAATTATGTTAGTAATCACACCCACAATACTAGTCACTAAGACTTAGGACTTTAAAAATAACAAGTAACCAAAATCACCAGCCTGAGAAACCTTTTATTGGGAATATTTTAGTGTTTTCTAAATAACATAATAAGAAGAATATTCCTTGAATCATTGAAAGCTCATAACTCTTTAAAAACTTAATCAGAATCACCTTTTCCCAATTATGTTGGGGTCAGCTCCCAGTCTGACTGGATTCAGGTGAGCACCAGTATGTAGCATGGAGCTGCCGCCTATCTGAACTCCACACCCACAGGGTTGTTGAGGCCAGAAAGGCACTTATAACTGTTTTAGGTATCACCAGACCCCAAGACTGTTGTCAGATATTTCAGACTTCTGACCACCTACATTTAAGATCATGTAACAGGATAAATATGTACATACTGTTTGTTAGACTTCAAACTAATAAAGAATCAAACATACCTGTCCATCACTATACACATTGCACACATCAGTAGGTTTGTGAGCGTCCAGCACAAAGAACACAACCTCCTCCTCTGGCTGCAGGATGTCCACTAAGTCTATGGTCCCTCCGCAGTTCACCAGCACCACGTACTTGATCTCCTCGTTGTTTTCCTCATAGGCCTGCTTCAACTCCGCGATACCCCCCACAGGGACCAACGTATACGACACATTATCGCATTTGAACAAACTCTGCAGTATTCTACAAGTGCATATAGCGTCCACGTCGTAATGCACTAATAATAGCACCCTCTGGAACAAAAAAACAATTTTCCGATAACCAACAAAATTGATAACAAAGTTTGGTGTGAACTAGTAAACAATGCTTTCGTAATACTCACGTTTCCCTGTAGTACGTTGTAAAAGTCGTTTTTAATATCTTCTATGAACATCTTGGCACGTCATGGACGTAAACACCCGTTATTTATAATCAGGAAATCATATTTTTAACAAATAAAACAAGTTGCTACAAGAACGAAACAGTGGAACTCCAAACTCCGAAAAACACCTGCAAATTCGAACTGTCAAAAATGTCAAATAGGCTGTTCCCGCCAATTTTTACTAGTGCATTCAAAAATATCGTTTTCAATCAGCTGTTAAAACCCGACTGTATAATAATGTTATTTATTGCTCTGAAATTTAGTCTTATTATAGTTAAAAAATGTACAGACAGCACATCAATCTACAACAATCAGTCAAATATATTTAATAGATTTTCAACTTTATCACTGAAGGTTCAAGGTTGATTGGGAAAATTTGACAGTTTCGGGTAGCTTGATGTGCTGGCGTCTGTACAACCAACTTAAATGTTTCTCATTATATTATTTTATTTGCCAGCTCGATAATGGCCTCCCAGTTTCCCTTCCAAACTTATTTGATTTTATAATTCCCTTGTGTCTAGAAGTGCGTACGTAGGGCTATGGTACGGGTACTACGAGTACCTAACGGAGACTTATTTTTTTATTATTTGCAGCTATCGAATTTTAATTATTTTCGTATTAGTTAGTTGCAAAACGTTTGGGGTTTTACTTGACCATTAATGATGAGGTGGTAAACAAAAAAAGAAGAATGATTAGGAAGGAATGTGTACCGGTATACCGGCCGTACATACCAGGAGCTGTTATTTGATAGTCCGTTGACGCTCATTACGTTAGTGGCCCATCTAACTCATCTCAGATAAGTTACGCCATACCTAGGTCATAGATAAGTCATCTATGACTTAGGTATAACGTTTTAAAATATGATGTCTTCCACTAGTGAGAACCACCACTATGAGCAAAGAATAAACCACCAGAGGTTCCGCTTGTGGATCTATCATCTATGGATAATAGATTATCTATATCTATACTAATATTATAAAGCTGAAGAGTTTGTTTGTTTGTTTGTTTGAACGCGCTAATCTCTGGAATTACTGGTCCGATTTGAATGATTCTTTCAGTGTTGGGTAGTCCATTTATCGAGGAAGGCTATAGGCTATATTTTTTTTTTTCAAAATTAGGGATCCGTAATAAAATTGCTATTTCGTAACACAAGGTGTAAAATCAAAAACCTTTTTTTGCGTGCGCTGCAAAAACTATTGACAAAAGAACAAAATGATGTACTACGGGTTAGAAGATCCCATTAAGACCTACAAAAAAGTCCGCGAGAACATATATCTAGCTATCATGGTTTAATCACAATAACCCATTTTGTGTTCAAAATAATTATTAAATCGTCTAAAGAAAAAAAACTACGTTAAATACGTATCGTAATATTAATCTTTATCGAAATTAAGCATTATGTTATCAAGAGTATTTATGTAGAAGTAAAATACTTTTTGTTTCATCTCAATCGGATATTTCGTTTAAAAGTTATCACGTGTGTAAGATGTTAAGAGTTGGTACCTATTAATGAGTTATGGGCCATAGAGTTTTTTATCAACATAAAATCCTGTAATAATCTTTTTCGAAATATATTTGTTGATGATTGTAAGTATAAGATCTTTGAAGAGTATAATAAATACATTTCTAAAATAACTCTGCTAAGGAAATCCACGCGCGCATAATGTTTTGAACAGTTCTGAAGACATTGATAATTGCATTAACTTCGGTAATGGTAGTTGAAACTTCTAATACAATTAAAGGAGTTTTAATCTAATAGAATTGAAAAACGCCCCAATTTTTTGGGTAACGTAATTCCTCCAAACTCACGAGATTCAACGAATCCTAAATTTTGATTCTAATCTTGAAAATTAAAAGCAGAATATTTTTAGTATTTATTTCCTTTGGGCCAAGTTCTTTTGCAATTGTATTGAGTGCTTTTATCATTTGTATGCTCAGTATTCCACAATCACCAGTAAATTCTATAAAGTTCAATGAACTTATTTGATCTTTATTATGAACTTTATTATAGCAATACAGAATAAAGCGAAATAGTGATACAAAAGCGGCTTTCAAATAATTCTCAAAGAGATATTAAAAAGTGATCAAATTAACACAAAGGGCTCAAAACAGCTATTTTATAGGAACTAGCACTAACAAGTCTAAAGCAACTTGGGAGGTAACCAATTCTATGAAATTTAATATTCCTAAAATGATAGCAAGACATTTTAATGATTATTTTATAGACTCAGTTCAATCGAATGCCGATAATTTGCGAATAATACTCAAACAGACACATCATCAGGATTATATATCTAATCTATCTAAACTAATATTATAAAGAGTAAAGATTAGTTAGTTTGTTTGTTTAGAATTAAGGTTGATAATGTACATGTAAACTACACTTCAAATTACTCAAATCGGACCTTTCGTTTTAAAGTTACGACGGGCATAAAAATGGTCTAAGTAAGAAAAATGTTACGGTTTGAGCGAACTGGGGAGAATCTTAACGCTTAGTCCGATGAAGCTGAAACACGGCATTAATGTTTTGGATAAAAAAAGAAAAATAACAAATATTTGGATTTTTCGATGCTCTAAGTAAGAAAAATGTTGCGGTTTGAGCTAACTGGGGAGAAACTTAATGCACGGCATTAATGTTTTGGATAAAAAATTAAGAATAACAAATATAAGGGGCGAAAAGGGTTGATGAATTTTTCAGGGGAGGACATTATTGCTTACTTCAATTTACGTGGAAATTGGAATGAACAAGCTAAAAGTGGGAAATTTGAAACAGATCTAACAATGTTTACATAGTCAACCTCTGGCGGGGTGAACGGGGTGAACTGGGTGGATAGTAGGCTGATCCTGAGACCGTTGAATGGATATCGTAGTGCTTAATTTTCCAAAACTTACCTTTAAAAAGGGTTTGAGGGGGCGTTGAAGTTTGTGGAGTACCTACTAAATCCGCGCGGACGAAGTCGCGGGCGAAGTGCTAGTATATTATAAAAATGAATCCCTATTTCCCTTGGTCACGGCATCACGCGTGAACCGCTGGACCAATTTCGCTAATTCATGCCAAAGATTATAAATTACGATGGTACCATCACGATTAGGTACGCCTTATGAGGGTAGGCTGAAACTATAGAACGCCACAAATGTATACTGGGTAAGTTATGGTATTTAATTAAATAAAAAAGAATCATTCAATTCCAAAACCTTTATTCCTTGGATACAGAAGATTTTTTGAAGTTTTCCGTGTGATGGGACGCTATTTTGTGCGCTACCGTGCCCGGTCGCAGTAAATTAGTAGACAAAGCATGGAAATATGATTGAACAAGCGACTCTTCCGTTTCTTCAGGGTATAAGTATTCTTTTATCTCATAACAAAGATATTCTTCAGAGCAGTCAAGAGCCCGCAGACATCCTGCGTACTCCGACCACAAAAGTTTGCGCCATTTTACGTTGTGCTTCTGCGCTAAAGGTACTAAAACGCAAGCGGCAAAAGTAGGGTCACCATAACTGACTGATTGGAACTGCTCTAAGAACTGCGTATAGAAATCTTGGAAGTTATGCAATCCAACCAATTGTTTGTCGAAATTCAACTTGGATTTCTTTTTGAACAAAATCTCTGTGCACTTCTTTAGTAATACTTTGATTTTGGCATCCAAAAATAAGGAGTTGTCGCAAAGAAACACGCACATAATCCGGCAAAGTCTGTCTGTTACATCGATATCGTTCAGGAGGTCAGGGAAGCATAGTTCATTGAACAATATCCACTCTAAACTACATCTGATGATGAACTCTTTCTCAGCAGCGATTCTCTCAGCAACTTTCTTTGAATGCTCCCCTATGATTTTGGGACTATTATCCGCCTCTTGACTCCTACTATAAAGCGTTAATATCGGCAAGTAGATCCAGTCTCGCGGCAATATCGGCTCTTGCCAACTCTTGAACCTTATGTTAGGACCTGTGTCCCTGTAGTTGATGTTCACTACTTTGCTATAACATAGTTTTATCTCTTCAATCGACGTCAAAGCTTTTGAAAAGCCGTCGGCATCCGTCAAATTCACAAGATGTAATAATCTTTCAGCTGTGAACCAGTGTTTGTTGAACACCACATAACCAAACAGAAAATCTAATTCGTATTTCTTATCATTCCTCAAAATATAACATAACTTGTTGGCCACAGTATAAAGCAAATCTTTGCTGCTCTCTGAAATTTCGTATTGTGTAGATAATTTTATCAAACTGAAAACGAAATTAGTTTCCATTCTCGTGAACCAATTATCACACAAACTTGGCACGTTGTTGCTTATCTTGCTCAAATACATCGACAGGTGTCTCAGAAATGTTTCGGAGATTTCTTTATCATTGACGTAGGTAAGTAGGTTGAACAATGAAGCCAAAAATGGCACAGGTGATGCTATATTCAAAATTGGTAAAACCTTCTGTTGTGAGTCTATAACAGATCCTCCAAGAGACATCAGATTCTTTGTCAAATGTAGGTCTTTATTTTCCAATCCAGACAACAGATTCGAACTGGGTATGAGATTTTTAACAATCATTTCAAATCCTCGGGACTGTGACAGTGTCCTGAGAGAATCATTGAGGAACTTCATTGGAAGGTTTTCTATCAAGGTGACAGTCTTGCAGCAGTCTATAGCTGAGCAAAGAAGGCGCAGATGTCCACAAGTGTAGCTGCTAGCGTTTGACAACTGTCCCATCCATTTTTGCACACCTTCTTTAAGTAGAGGATAGATCTGGGTTTTGTAACTGTCCATGCCACCCAAGATACACCTTAAAAGTCTGTTTACCAGTTGGAGGACCACTGCAGCATGTGTTGCTGATAGAATTGAGCACTCTACAAATATATCAGTTCCTTTCACATGTTTATGCAATGCAGTTACAATAACAGGAAACAGGGATATGGCCACTTCTGTTCCTAGTCCAAAACATAACAAGTTAGACAGGGTACAAAATGCTTCAATCTGAATTTTCAAGCCATAAGTCCTGTCAACACCAGAACTAATATACTCAGATATGGGCTTTAGTATATCATATTTGGTCAGTAAAATCCTGGTGACATCAATGGACTGCAATGACATGATTCTGATGAACTTTAGGGCAGCCAATATAGGTTTTCCATTATACACAATACTGGGGTCAAATACAAAATTGGTGCTTGTTACTGGCACAAAGTTCCTTATGATAGTTTTCATCAAGTGTTCCATTTCAACAACCTTTAGTGCTGTTTCAACTGAGTCTCTTGCCAATCTGGACAATATTTGCAATGAGTATTGTACACAGTTTAAGTTGGGTCTTATTGTCTCCAAGATATAGTACAGTCTTTGAAGGATTTCTGTCCTCTGAAGTGCGGTCATGATATCAATTTCTGCTAAATGGTAGTCAGTGAACTCTGATTCCTTTGACTGTAACTCTTCAATTTCTGACTTATCATTTTCCAAGCAAGGCTGTAGTGTGCCCTCTTCAAAGCCGATCAAAGCATCTAAACTTGCTTCATCAATTCTGTTGTAGAGCAAGTTCCTCATGGCTCTTAGGGCAGGTTCCAGAATGATAACTTTGTTGTCATCCATAGCTATTCTGACGATAAAAAATAACTTGCTTATGGGGATTTCAATGACATTCTTGTATGTGCCTGCACTGTAGTACTCTAGAATACCAGCTATGGTGTTGAGGGCGACTACTCTTTGTTGAGTAATTGTTGAACGAGTCAGTTCTACTAGTTCTGTAATGGAATATCCAGGTCTATGTGGCTCATCACCATGATGGAATAAAGGTTTGGTTCTCTCATTATACTCCATAGTGTATGGTAAAAGATATCCATTGAAATCAAACCTTGCTTCATAAGACTCATCAGCTTTCATTCTCTTGCTTTCTTCTATGCCTTTCATCCATTCCAGTTTGTCTTTCTCTAGTGAGTCAAAATGCAGCCATTTATTCACTTCAGGATGTGATAAAACATCATTTTCCCATAAGTTATTGTTTTCAGGTATTGCAACGGTAGTGTCCATGTTCTCGTCAGTTGAATTGTCCATCATTTTCCTTACAAGTGCTTGTTCGAATTTATTACTTTCAGGTTTTGTAGCTTGTTGTCTTTTGGCTTTCAAAAACTCGATCACTTTGGGATCTATACTTGAAAGCAATTTTTTCCGTTCTTCTAGAATATCTTGTTCTGACATTCCACTAAGCAGCTTCACATTCTCACTGTGAATGACATCAGCATCTTTTGATGATACTATGAAGCTTTTATCTGGTAAATTAATATTTGATGATGATGACTTGATACCACTAGTTGATGGTTCATCAATATCCATACTTACACTCTGATTTTTACTTACATTTGGTATTGAATTTCTCTGACTAAACACAGTTGATCTCTTAGTAGCTATAGGAAACCCTTGTACAGGCATTTCTTTAGCATTCCATTCAACAAAATCTGAAACATTTTTTTCTACAATGTTGCCTATTAATGAAGGAATAACTTTAGGGAAGTATACTTTATCATCTTCAATTTCAGGCTCTGTTGTCTCTGGCTCTTCAACATTTTTTTCTAAAATGTCTCCTACAACAGATGTGTCCTCAAATCGAGCTTTTTTCTCCACTTGACCTTTGAGGCCTTTAGCTTGAGCATACTTTGACGGTTTCCGACCTGTCTCAGCATTATTCGGTCTTTTTGAACGTTCTTGTGGCCGTAAATTAGTCACTGCAGCAGCAGGTTGTACATTCTGATTTTGTTTTTCTCTTAAGAATTCCTCTTGCATGCGGAGGATATCGTCTTCATCTTCGCCGGGTTTTGGGCGTTTGAACATGATCTTTTTTACAAGAATTAACTATAAAAACTAAATATGTCTCACAAAGAACCATTTACACAACAACCAGTTAGGTACTTAGGTTATTTGTTTTGACAGTACTTTGACATTACTTACTCTCAAACTTTTGACAGGCGTAGTTTATAAAGCTGGTTTGATCAAAATATTTATATTCTGAAATACCAAATAGATTATTGGCTCATTACTTGTTGATTGAAGAAAACTCAGCATGCTTATAGAGTACCAAGTTCTAAAAGTACCTGCTAAAGACATTGAAATACCTGTGAAAGCGTGGATTTTACCGCGCAGCGGGCGCGGCGCAACGCAATACCTACAGCTTAGTGTAGTGGCGGGCGTTTCGACGACGAACTTTATTTTTGTTCTGCGACGATGAAACCGATTTACCGTACCGTGTGTCCAGACAGTCTTCGTTGCCCAAAGCAGTCTTCTAATTACTTGACGAGACTTTTTATTTTACGTCTCAGAAAATACAGTTGAGAACCCATTGATGCAACTATCACACTCGTCGCGTCGTCGTTCTTATCGTTTCGCACAAACAGTTCTTCTGTTGAAAAGTTAAGTTTTAGTAAATGAAATACAGTCGATATACCACTCGTCAGTGCTGTCGTTCGTGACAAAAAAGTATGAAGGTAACGACCGATAAAACGAATTATTTCGTAAACCGTTTCATACATCTGCAACTTGAAACCGTTAGAGATTGTAAGAAACTGCAACCGTTTTCGTCGTTCCTTGGAAAAACGATTGCGTTTCGTCCGCCAAAAATGTGATACATGAAAAATAACAAACTAAACTGAATTAACAATATCTCTACAAACGCGCTGGATGCACTTAAGTCAATGGCTGGATGACACCGTTGATTTGACACTTGACAGACAGCATTCAGTTTGACTGTTTGACATTGACATTTTGACATTACAAACGAACAACACGTGAGTTTAGTTCGAGTTGAAGATAACCAAAACAAACCTCAAAATGCCTAAAATTAAAAAGGATATTGATAAACTGAAGCATCCAAACAGTAGAAAAACAATTAAACTCATAAGTAAAATAAAGAAACACGAGAAGAAGGATCAGAATAAAGTAGGTACACACATTAAGCAAAACCTCATTGGTGAAAAGATTCTTTGGTTCAAGGAAAGGATACCGGAAGGATGTGTGGTGTTAAACAAAGAACAAGCTTTAGAGTTGATGGAGCAGTATTTGGCGCGTTTTGACGAAGAATTGGAACAGATAGCTTTGAAGAACTCTGTAGGTCAAAGAAAAAATCGCCAACATGCTAGCAGAGAAGATATGATCAATATTACGAAGAAACAAGAGCACGAGGAGTTTGAAACGTGTGGTATAGAGATGCCCGATCTCTTAGATCGGCAACAAATGGAAGTTTTGAAGAATTGGAATGGAGAACTCAGATTTATACAGCATTTCAAGTTGAAAAGGATAGCTAGAAAACATTTAATATAGCACTAAGATAATATTTCATTTGTTTTTTTCCATACACATTTCTACTTAAAGAACCTTAGCCTAAGCCCTATTGTACCTACAAACCTACTTCACTGGTCATTCCGTAGATATGCCAGCTCAATTTTCAGTCTATTTAAATAGTATATTTAAATCATACCTACTACTGATGTTTGAAAAAGTTTATTTACATATGGACCAAGAAAATATGTACCAAAATCCAAAGTGCTGTTGCATTGTATATGGGTGTACTTACATTCACTTCAGTCTGTCTCCTTTGGGCAGGAAGGCATGTTTGGACACGGCACGGCATACGCTTGCAGAGTGTGCAGCTTGGGAGGAGCCGCGCCGTGCCCTCATCTCTGTTGTAGGCGGTGACCTCTCGCTGCCGGCCGTAGTCCACGCTATGGTCGGCGGTGAGGAGTCCTGGGACGCGGTGGTCTCCTTCTGCGAGACAGTTATCGCGCAGAAAGAGGCTGCGGAAAGGGAGAGGGAGATCACAACCGCTCTCCCTGCCCGCAGCAGGCGCATCGGGCGTCGGAGGAGGGCATACGCTGCCCTCTTCCGGCCCCCCTAACTGGGTCCAGGGGCGGCGGACTTGGGGATGTCCGT
>NDFZ01005459.1:150433-192575 GCA_002192655.3 Mamestra configurata
GCAGGCATGTTTATAGTTTTGGCGCCAATTTCTTTAGTGCATGCGTTTGTTTATAGATGACGTTGTGAACTCGTGAAACACTTAGGGGGCGTTCATAAAATACGTGAGATGTTCAAGGGGGGGAGGGGGTCGAGTCAAATCTCATCTAATCTTACGTTGGCGGGAGGGGGGGGTCTCTGCAAATATCACGCAATTTTTTTTCTGATTGAAACAAAAAAATTATACTATTTTGGTCCATTTAATCCAGATTGTAAATGCTTAAGATTTAATCTTAAGCGTAATCGTAATACGATTAAGATCATTCCCTAATTCGTTCGAAAGAAAATAATTTCATTCATACTTGGACGTTATACATCTACTGACTGTCAAACCACACATTTTGAAAAATCTCACGTGAGATTGGGCTATGGGGGAGGTTGAATAAAATCTCACGACATCTCACCAGGGAGGGAGGGAGGGACAGAAAATTTAAAAAACACCTCACGTAATTTATGGACGCCCCCTTAGCACTATTTTAAAACTGCAGCAGTCTGCACTTGGCTGCTATTTCATTCAAATACAAAGTCAGAACGAGTTTTGGAAAATTTACTTTGCTATCCATCTTAACGTACCGAGTTTCTTCCTTGCCTCGGAAAGTATGTTAAGCTGTTGGTCCCGGCTCCCGGCTGTCATTTGTAGATCTTTGGCAGTTGTTACAGATTGTCAGAAGCCAGTTAATCTGACACCAGTCTTGGCAAGGCGTACCGTGTTACCTAGTTAATTAATGGCTTGTGGAGGTCTGGTAGGCAGCTGCTCCACGTAAAATACTGGTATTCAGCTGAATCCGACTTGACTGGAAGCTGCCCCACTATAGCTAGGAAAAGGCTAGGCTGATGATGAATGGCCCCATTTTACAGTATTTTTGCAAAATTAGTATGATGATTTGTCAAAGTCGCGTTAGCGTTAGATTGGTTGAATGAATTATCGCCAGGCAATCGCAACTTGACTTGCTTGATATTTTGATGCGTCGATTAATTCTTTCCAGATCTGAGGGCAAGTGCAGCAGGTCATTAACCAATTAAGGCGAAGCTTAACGTGACATTTGCATTGACTGTGTGCGTGAGAAAACAAAGGTAAAAAAAATAGGGCGTACGTTTAAAAGAGTGCTGCACGATTTTCACTGCCGAACAAAAATCAACGATGCAGTTATTGAAATAAAGCCGAAAATAAAAACCGCTTCAAGACCCAGAAGGCATATTTCATTTATGTTGTTAATAATACAGTGAGTGCATCAACTATCATTTTATTAATAGGCTTTCGCGGTTAAGCGACAAATGTTTTCCTGCATGTAGGAAGAATGCACCAAACATTTATTGCAACAAAATTAAACTTCAAGTTTGAAGAAAGATGACTAATTTATTAAGAACTATTTACAACTTCCATATGTATACAAATAGGATAGTAAATGGAAACCAGCATTGAACACAACCTAAGGAACAGTATATCAGCGCAAATATACAATAATAAGCTCCGATACAGCGAGAGAATGCGTAAGGAAACCCTGCAGAGACAATCGTTATTTATAGAAATGACGTCAGAGTTGCTCACCACAAGTATGCAAATCGGTTAAAAAACATGTGATTCACTCATCAGACCTCCTTTGTCAATGTACCTAATAGTAAATACGTAACGTATTTGACTCTGCCATGGTTTCCGCTTAACATTCTCACAAATAAACATACTGATATGTCGTACAAAATCAATCAGTCACTATAATAATCACATACGAACATCATTTTAAATTATATTAAAATGAGCATAATTCAAATTATTATTTTTTTGCTAAAATAATAAATTTCGAGTTTCGTTGTAAGTAATAAATTAATTTAAAGTTCAAAAATATTTCGAGTTAGTTCATCAATTTGTTATGATTTTGTTTTTAATCTTTGGAAAGCAGGTAGCGGGGAACGAAACTCGAAATTTTTACAGAAGTCTATTTAGCTAAAATAAAGTACTTAATGCACAAACTCACGTCAATCATTATTCCACAAAAGGCCAAAGACAAATTGATATTCTATCAGCGGTAACGGTGTAGAAGGGTCCAAAATGTATGGGACTGACAAGCGCTACCAAAAATGTCTTTTGACAATTTCTAGGTAGATCCCTATCGCTGATAGAATATTACTTTGAAAAAAGCCCAACCAAAGTATACTACAAACTGCAAAATCACAAGCAAAAAGACATAGTACAAATAATTTTATCTAATGAGCAAGTGAACTCATTGATATCAATCATAGGAGTCAATTATATATCAATGGGTTAACTTTACCATTACCATAGACTATGCAATTAAAAATAATAAAAAATATGATCCATTTAAAATTATTTCCAATAGGTGCTAAGTTTCTTAGCGTTGCAGGATGGAAATCTGAGATAGGACTGTAATCTCAGTGAGATCAATGGACTTTTTAGATCACAGTGAATCCGATGTTATTGCCGACTGTACTATTATTATTTCCAAATTATGAATGCAGCTTAAAACTTGACTAAAAGTTGTGGACGGTTTCTCTGTAGCTGCAAAAAATGCCTTTACTTAAATCCCTCTTTTGGGGATTTATCGACTATGGCAGAGATAAAGCGGGACGGGATGGTTAAAAAATATATAATAACCGCAAATTAAAATATGGCGGCCAGTGAAATTATTTCAAAATAGTGAAACCTATTATGAAAATTACTCTGCGATAATGTAAAAAAAGGCTAAGTGATTGTGACTTAGCGTTTTTATACACAAACACACAGTTAGGTAAAAATAATGTAGGTACATAGCTAAACGTTATAAACTGAACCAAGATAAACTGATGCGTTGATGACTCGGTCTAACATTAAAACTATAATATAAATTTAGACAGGTTTTTGAGAACGTTATAAAATAACGCCACAACAACGCCAATAAAAACATATGCGTGGCCACGATTTCGTCACCAATGATTGGATCAAGGATATCTGTTTTGAATCAACTCACGTGTTCGTGATTGAATACTAATTGGTTAATTTTGATCAACACAAACAATCTATCTCGATTCAATATGTGCTCAATTTGAGAGAAAAAACAAAATACTTTCACCCAGCGCAGTGAACAAGATTAAAAAGTTTAAATACAAATCCAGTTTCGGAAAAGTAAAAGTTGTTCAAAACTTAAAAAAATAAACAAAATACATGCTTACGACAAATAGAAACACAAATAAATAAATAACAACTTTCATCGTTCTTTAAATTGGCATCTTAGTAAAATTCCATTTAATTCTTGATAATTATTCTAAATGGATAATATTTTAGTCTTAACATCCTTTAAGTCTTCGTTCCGGAAAACAAGAATATGCAATAATATCCTGGCGGGAAATTCTAAATCCAAAATGGCGCTAGCTCCTCTCTATTGATGTTTGAACCTGTAAATGCGTACTCAAAGGCGAGACGCAAATGAGAGTTTACAACTGGGAACCGACCAAAGAGCATAGTGCTAAATTTGTTAGTTTTCAAGTTCATTACACTTTATAATATCCACCAAAATGGAAAAACTAAGAATTTCCCGCCAAAATTCACATTGAAAAAGTTTTTGGATTAAAAACTTACAAAGTCGCTACTGTAATTCAAATCTCTCTACGTATCTATGCAACTAGGCACTTCAATAGTCTATCTATATATTAATAAATATCAATTATGTTTAAAATTAATATATCACTAGATATTTAGTTTTCAAACATTTAAGTAGTTTGCACAAAATACATTAGTTCTTTTTTCTTTTAACTGTTCAATACAATCTGTCAAATTGTAACATTTTATATATTTAACGTTGTTAATATGTACATAGGTAATTCTGAAATATCGAAGGACCTCTGTATCCGTGCAGGTTTTTTTTTCTACCTCGCAGGGTAAAGAGGAAACGCAGTAGGTACCTATTTAATTATATTTTATTATTGGATAGGAATTAATTCTTTAATTTATTTAGGAGGACGATCTACGTAACATTCTAACACAATTTAAATTTAGTTTTTTTAATAAATAGTTCCTCAATATCATCCAACATCATACTCATACATAACGTATACAGGAGAAGCATCTTTCGAAATAGATATTTTTTTCTTATTTTTTTGTATTAATTTCAACAAGAGAAGCTATGTTATATAAAACTTACCCTTATTATTCATTTTTTGTTCTTTATCTACATACATCTGAACGATTTAAATTCTTTAGAGAGCAAAACAAAACAAACTGCGAAACAGACATCTCCAGACATGATATTCGAACTCCTCGTATAATTTACACTCATTTTACAAGCTTACACAAACTTTAATAGTAAAATAAATCAGGTAAATAATGGGAGATGGTAGAAGTCGTAGCCTCTCTGTCCGCGCGCGGCGAGCCAGATGTATACGACGTGGTAGGCGCCGGGCACGAAGCAGATCATGCCGGCCACGAAGAACACGGCGCCCTGGAGCCCGTTCTCCGGCTCAGCCACGGCGAACGCGCCCATGCCCAGGAGCCCTACACCGACTAGCAGAAGAACCACGGCCGCACACACCGTCTTCCAGTTCTCCCTGACCTTGGGATGGTTCCAGCAGTACATGGACTGCGTGGCCTCCACATATTCGTGTATCAGCGAGTCTGAGTCTCTCGATGTGGTGTCCTCTGTGCATTTGTAGGTTTTAGTGCTGCAAACAGTAGAAGCTGGTTAGGATATTAATAGCCTATCGATGTGGAATGTTGCATGGCCGATGGCCTTGACTGGCAACACTGATAAGACTCGATGTTGTAAATCATATTGGATGTTGCGAGTACATTAAGATCATACAGATTAGACTGTTACGTGTTTGGAGCGTGATTCGCTAAATGGTATCACACGTTCTGGGTGTAAATGGTGAAATATCAGCTGATAGGTAGTGTAACGCGTGTATTGTATTGTACTGGCTGAAGGGAACCGGTAGCGAACGTAGTTTGCAGCCTAGCAGAAAATAATATTTATGCATTGCCGTGTTTCTTTATTTGTTCGTTGAAGACCCTTCCACACAATTCTGGGAGGTGTCTCCGACATTTCAACAGTACCTACCTATAAAGGGACCCTGGAAGGCAGTAAAGCAAGGGCATCTAACTCCATCGAACTCTGTTATTTTTTGAGAACAGAATACATCTGTAGCGCTGGCGGGAACAAACTGCACTACAACTGAGACGAAACTGGCTGGATGAGCAAAACAATAACAATCGGAATGTCTGTCCTCCCATTTTCCCACTTAAATTCCTTGCAGGGTCAATTGTAGAAGATTAATATCACATGTGTTCTTGTGTCCTAAGACGTAGCCAATTAGCTGACTATACCTTCCCGCTATGCGCTGCTTTTTACATAAATCTGACGTTAGATCAGATATACTTCTAATATTGATCACTTTCATATTTTCTGACGATTTCTTTTAATAAGTATAGATTCTGTCACGACTTTTTTTGCCAGAGCCAGCTTATAAATACAAATTAATATTCGAGAAATTTTGGCAGAGCGAAATTCTTGATAGCACCACTCTCGTTAAAATTCTTATATCTTCACTGGCAAATAAAGCATAATAATATCCTAAACTGGTAAAAGCATGATTATCAGTGATCGGATCGGCTTTTTAAATTATAAATTACAATGAGTGTTCACAACGGGTTCTAACTATATTTTAAAAGCATCATACCCATAGAAACATACCTAAAGGGGTAATTTAAGGATTGACACTTAGTTTAAAAATACGTCATTTTTGACTATGGGAAATGTCATCGAGCAGACAGCAAGTTTATGTACAAGAGTGTATATTTTCATAAATTCAATGTTTATAAATTCAATAAAAATAGTAGCTCGATAGGTATATTTTCCTAATTCCTTGGACCTTGATCCAATTCACAAGCTGTTATCTTTAACAATATTTTGTTTATTTTTTATATTATTATTGTCAGGGGTTCCTTTATACACAGCTGTTTCGGGAGATACTTTTTTCAGACTCGGCGAGAGGACACGACCGGGTGTCAGCACTGTGCGGATCGCCCGGAGGACACGGCGGAGCCGACGAACTCTTGCGTCCAGCCCTGGTCCAATCCATGGTCCGGAGCGAGAAAACATGAGAAGCGTTCACCTCCTTCTGCGAAGCGCGAAGCAGTAAAGCTAGCGAAGGAGGAGGCGGACCGCGTGAAGGAGAGGATAACCTCAGGCCCAAGCCGCCGCAACAGAAGGAGACGCCCCGGGCGAAGAGAGTCGCAGGGCGTTTCCCGGCCACCGTAGGCCTGCGGACGATCAGAAACAGGCCCGGGTCGACGCCGCGTTGTGTTCCACGCACGCCTCAAAGAGATGTCAGCAAAGTAGAAGGGGCCCGCTAGTTCCAGAGCCTGTCAGGGTTCCGGAATCTGTTCGAAAGGGTCACCGCCATAGAAATATAAAAAAACAGACTTGTTTATTTTATCTATGGTCACCGCGGCCCAGGGCTACTCTCTAAGGCCGAAGTCCGTAGTTTCGGGCTTAGTTGCGGTCGTATTCTAGTCCGTATCGCCTAACCACTAAGAATGAATGACAACTCGATTTGACAGTTACTGTCAAATCGAGTTGTCATTCTTTCTTAGTTTGGGTTCGGAACTAATCGTAAGCCTGTAGGTGATACGGAGTAGAATACGCGAAAAAAAGGGGTTCCCTATATGAGTTCGAAATACTATTCTGCGAAGTTATGTTTTTACGACACCTTTTTTGTTCGCTGTTTCCTAATATCCACAACCTTCAATTCATTTTTTATCGATAAGCAATAAACAGGACAATGCTGCAAGATCTCATAAAAGAGGCCCTTGTCTTCATTTGACTCCGAAACATAGCCTTTTCCCAACTATACCTGGGGTCGAGTTCAGTCAAACCGGATTCAGCTGAATACTATGTATGTATATGTCACCGGAAAATTGCAGAATTCGTGAGATTGTAATAGATCTTGAGTAGATTATAATTTCTCGATATATTATGAAAAAAAAAAAAGTTTTCTACACAATAAATCCCATCCAAATTCAATCATTTCCAATATCGTGTAAAAAAAAGTTTACAATTTCACGCGATTTTTTACAATCTTACTGCGTATGCCATTTTCGGGTGACATTATAATTTACTTGGTGCATCTGCCTATCTGACCTCCACAAGCTAGTAACTGGGTTACACAGTACTTTTTGGCAAGACTGGTGTCACATTTTCTGGCTTCTTCTTTCCGAAGCACGGAGGAGTCTCGCTATGTTTAGATGGTCTTTTGGAACCTTGAAGATCGACCCGTTCGGCTGTATATATTAAGCCAGAAACTAAGCGATAAATAAACCTTAACTATGCTTATAAATTAGGCTTTGTGTGTTTTAAGACTAATGTTTTAGGTGGAATGCTTGTTATGTGTGAAATGCTTCTTTGACGATCAAACAATAGAGATTAATGGACTAGGAAAGAACAATACAGAAATTAAGTTGGAATTAACATTTTCTAGATAAACGAACGTGTCTGCCAAATACCTACGATGAATTTAGTGTAGGTGTAGGGATAGGAATCAGGATTCTTCGAAATTCAAAAATCACTGAAAAATCCGGATTTTCTTGACTTTTTTAAATCCGGATTTTAGGACACAAATTCAGTTTTTACGGATTTCAGTTAAAACTGATTTTCACGGATATTATTTGTATTTATCCACAAATTTTCATTGTAAGTAATCGGTAGATCGATATCAACGACCGTAATGCGCAAATCCGAACAACATTTCAATTAGTAAGAATAGGTGTAGCATTGTTTGCGCGAATTTGACGCGAAATCCGCGATTCAGTTTATGCCTATGTCACCGGAAAATGGCAAACGCCGTAAGATTGTACTCTTTTTTCTAAATAAGAACCGGATATATTGGAAACTATTGAATTGGGATGGGATTTACTGATACAAAACGATTTATTAATTTACGATTTATAAATTATAATCTAAGAAAGATTTATTACAATCTTCTCCTCCCGCCTACGCCACGCGCCTCTCGTTTCGCGTACGGGAAAAATGACTGATGCCCAAAGTTTCATTGTTTATTCTAGTTGATTTTATTCTGTCGTGCTGTGAATTTTTATCAAATCAACTCAAAACACGCAAGAGTTCGAAAAATCCGGATTTTAATCGGACGAGAATACAGAAATCCGGGTTTCAAAAAAATCCGGATTTTGCAATCCCTATGTAGGTGTATAGTCAAATACCGAAGCGCCGGCGCTCCTAGGATTGCCTTGCCATTGTCAAAACTCAGGGGCCCTACTATTCATAGTAGGGCCAGTCTTAAAACGATCACGATTCCGCTCTAAGAGAGAGACGGAGCAATACATGCGAATAGCATTATCCCTTTTACATCATCGAATTGGATGGCATTAACGCCACAGGTCTGACATAACGTCTTAGTCACAGTCCAAATGAATAGCGTTTTTCTATCTTTGACTAACGATTTTTTGGTTAATCCTAGGTGAAACTAATTTGGACAGCCAAACGCCGAAACTCAATTTGTTAAAATCGGGGTTATGGTTGGACCTAAATTATTTAATTTAAAATTTCTGTCTGCAGGGTGTAAAGGACTAGGTGATCCCCGGCCACCTACTGCGCGGGCCTGCGGACGGCGAGCGTTGGGTGGCTCGCTGTCCGATCACCACCAGGCCCAGGTAGTTTGATATCACATCCTTAAAAAAAACGGATTGAACCTAACATGAATGGCATGACATGACGTCTTACCATTCGAACCTAACCTATCCGTATCGGGGTGCCCTAAGCTCCCTGTGCCCTACGTTCTGCTACTTGGCTAGGCAAGTCATTAACCTTTTGAACGCCAGAGCATAAACGCATCGGTGTACTCCGACGCCAAACCACAAATTCGCCGTTTTTTTTTCATTTGTCGGCTATAGCCCACCGTGGCGGTCAAAGGTTAAACGATATTATACCGCAAAAAGTTAGCATGCAAAACCTGTTCATACATGCAACAAGTGCTGTAAAAATCGACGTATTACCGAATTTGCCTTAGTCACTTCTAGGATAGACTACGAAAACCCCGAAACAGATTATTCTAGGTTTGACTAAAAATACATCAGTCAAAGGCCTAAATAGGAACTTATTGCCGAAAGGTGTTGGTCAAAACTAGGATAAAACAGTCATTCCGCGAAGAGACTGCATTTCGACCTTTGCCTATAACAAGGGTAAATAAGCTGATAAACGTTGCTTACGTTTGGTAAAAGCATTCCACTAGATGGACAGGTTTACACAAATGTCTCTCATCTTGGAACTTTATTGCAGATTATGATTAAACAATACACACATGGTAAACAATACGTCAATAATTCCTGCCGAGAACTGAAGCGAATAAACAATTAGTAATAAATAACTCGGAATCACGTTCTACATGGCGCAAGGTCTTTCACGAAGCAGGCCAAATTATCAGACGCATTAAAAAGGATTTACTTCAAGATAAGAAGACTATATGGATGATAAAACAAAATTAGAACCTGTTGTTTTCCAGACAGACATTTACGAAGAGGGTATCAAAACTCTTTTCTTGAATGCACTTCATTTTGGCACCACAAAACTTTTTTTTGCCACTAAACAAGTCACTTCTCCAAAGGGATATTCGCAACTGAGTAATATAATGTTAAAATGAATAAAAGGAAGGCATTCACGATGCGATTACTCATGGCTTTAATTGATGAGTGCTCAGTACATTCATTAGGAGCGAGATGTGCCAAGAGGTCACAGGAACAAGAACAAAAGATGGGCCCACTTTAAAATTGGGTGAATCATTTGGCATGATTAATATTCTGAAGTAATTTCAGATGAATTGACTAAAATAAATGCAACTTGAAATTAGCACAAACCATGCAGACAGTTTTTTTATTAGTTGGTAGTCAAAAATTCAATTACATTTTACTCAATTTATGAACATGTTTAACATGTAGATGTATATCACATCACTCATCCCTTTTCTTGCTTATCTTGCAATTGGTTGTTAACCTTTAGCAGATCATTCAGTTCCCTTCAGAATGGTTGAGCTGAATGGTGCTGATGCACGCGGCATGTTCGTGAATGGGCGCCGTCAGTGGATACAGATCATCCCTTTGTTTATTTATTTATTTAAACTTTATGGACAATAGTGGTACATGGGGGGACTTAATGCATCAAGGCATTCTCTACCAGTCAACCTTTGGGTTATAAAGACTATACTGTGGTAGGTGTATAATAAATAAATATAAGATTCTAAATTAAATTTTAACAATTCGGAAAGAATATACAGATAATATATATAATACTTATAAAATACATATATATGCTAAAATAATAAACTAATAAATATGATATATAATAATCATACCGATTAAGAGAATTCATAGTAATCATGACGAAGAACAACTAAGAATGACAAGCTTTTAAGTAGTGTTTTCGGATTTTACGCTTAAAGGCCTCATTTTAATATTTGATACTATTAATTGTTTTTTCTTTCTTTACATTGTTCTCATATATAGAAGCAACAAGGTTAATGTAACCAGGATTTTTGTAAACATAAAATGATTTAAAAGAGTGTCCGTGGAGTTTCTTGCACATCCTTCTCCATAGAGATCTACGCTTTCGAACGTGCAAATAGCTTAATGTTTTTGACGGACTGACTTTGTCAATTCAAAAGTACCTGATAATGGTTTATTTGAAATAAATGCTTTGACTTTGATCTAAGCAACATATTGAAAAAGGTAAAATGTTGAAGAAACTTACGGGTAAATGGATCATAAACATCCTCAATTCCTCATTCCTATTTACAATAAGTGAAATCATAGGTGATTGTAATTACCTATTGTCTGATTTATTGTTAGCTGGTTCTGTCATAAAAATTATTAATAAGGAAATATACATATAAAAGAGAACATTATATTGTTTTATTTTAGCTATGGAAAGAACAATAGTACAATTCATTTGGAAAGTGAATTCAATCCATTTATCTTGATTCATAATTTGCTATGATTTCATTTATTTATTGATTGTTTTGGAAACTTAAATTTAACGTAAACTCTAAACAACAATAACTTTCTCAGATCCCAACTGTTTATTGCAATCAATAATTTACACAAACAGTGGTTCAAGTCCTTGGAAAAGCATCCCAAACTTTTTACTTTTATTTCAAAAACATTTCTAAACCAAATAAATTAATAAAAACAAAACAACATTTCTTTTTAATGTCAAACATAATTTGTATAGCAATCCAAAGAGACTGAGATGAAGTAGAATGAAAAGGAATCGTAATTGAGAATAGCCATCTCGTACCTTGAAATTGGCAAAATCATTGAATGTTGATTGATGAAGCCTTAAAAAATTAATTGAATTGAATGAAAGGGTATCTTTTTAATTGTACCACTCTCAGTAATGGTATAAATGACGGCACTGATTACCATAATTCTGTAGCAACTGCACCATAAAATATTGAAGTTATTGACTTATGACATTTCTCATTTAAAGAGAGCATTCAAGGTAGACCGGTTCCAGCAGGCACCTTAATTTGTTGGCTCTGCCCAAAAAAGTCTGCATGCAGTTGGATATTGGCAATGGCTTGAATTCATACAAACATTGCATCACTAATGAATCTATCGGATTCATTAGCAATGCAATATTTGTATTACAAGTGAATGATTGAATGTATAATATTCTCTTTTGCTTTGAAATGTGGCCTTTAACTAAGCCTATTATAGTATATGTTTCTAGGACATGGCTTACATATTTCTTGAGTAATAGTACAAAACACTTTGAAATCATAAAAAAACGAGTACGAGAAACCAATTGGAAAAACTGTTTTATTTACATATTCAGGGTATTAATGACACCTTTGTAATGCTTAGCTCTTTTGAATCCCCCCGTATTTATAAAAAACGCAGTATGTTTATTTCTTTGCTTCACATTTCAGATAATCAGGTCAAAAACAAAACGAGCACTATCAATATGGAATGGGTCAGTGTACAAGATTAATTAGCGTTCGCTAACGACTAATTAGCGCCGCCGTACACCGAACCATGTCTGTAAACCAAGTAACGGCTGCCAGGTTCAACTGCCTGTGGCCCAGTAAGGAAATATGACTCACGAAAAGGTCACGAACGTACTGGCATTTTAACACAAAGAAAAATATTTTTAATGGATAAAATTAAGAGTGTGGATGTGAATAATGATGTTTGTTAGTAGGCTTATTTTAATTACCTGGCGATATATTCACTCCCATTTTTGTATTTGTTCTGTAAAGGCGATCTGTCTCCAGTGGCACCGTAAACTTTGATGGCTTCATCGGTTTCCTCTTCGAACGCATCGTCGATTGAAAAACGTTTATCACTATTACCGAACGGCCGCGTCATGGTTAAATATTGTTGTTATCTGTCTGGAGATGTAAAATAAACATCACAGCGAGCGTACGGGACAAAACACAGCTGTCAATTTGTCATATCAACATGCGCCATATTGATTGCAATGCCAATACACGATTGGAAATCTGCATGCAGTTTTGAAATAGTTAAAATTTTAGTTGTAAAATCATGAAGTAAGACTTGACGTAAATTATTGAGATAACTTCTGAGTCTCTCTGAGATAGTTAACTTGAATAATTAGAATTTTTAAAAAATGTCATAATAACCTTGGCTAGTTTTAGAACGAAAAAATAAATTGAAACGAAATAAAACTTTCACTATGTTTTCGGGCTGAGCAAACCCAATAAATTCATAATCTTACAAAGCTATCCATACAGGGTAACTAAACTGTTTACTGGTTTTATTTTTAATCGTTGCAGCACCATTTGAAAACTGAAATGTCAATGTCAAAATAAACAAAGTTATGTCAAACGTCAAACCCACATGGTGTGTTTATTTGTGATTTGTGCCAATTTTGTGCTTCGGTGACGAGTTAAATAGAAGTTAAATAGAACTAAAAATGGTTATCAAAGACTGGGCCAAAATTTCACCTGGGCTATCCAAACCCGTGTTATCCTGTATTGAGAAACAGGGTTTTAAGACTATGACCCCCATCCAGGCAGCAGTAATACCACTAATCATGTCTTGTAAAGATGTGGTTGCAGAGGCAGTGACTGGGTCTGGCAAGACCTTGGCTTTCGTTGTGCCTATGATTGAGATGTTAATAAAGAAGCAGAAGGAGGCGCCACTGAGAAAAGACTACGTTTATGCAGTCATAATATCGCCGACTAGAGAACTGGCTTCACAGATTCATAAGGTAGGCAGTACTAACTATCCATCTAAAATTAACGAAGGTGAAAAATGTAACTTGTGCTGTGCCTTTCGTGGTAAAATAATAATATTATTTTTGTAGTTTCTAGATCGCCCGTTGCTATACACTATTCCCAACTCTTGTCTCTGGAAGTCTGGACTAAATAGAAGGAAAACTTTCATTGGTGTCTTGATTTTTGTTTGGGCTCATATAACTGCATTCAATTGCGTTTTTGACTAACAAAAATCTACATGAATGAATGATAGCCACATTCATGAGGAAGGCTACTACAGGCTATGTACAGGAACTGGAAAAAACGGCTAATTAAGTCCCAAATCAACATCTATCATGATCATTTACATTTCCCAGTAGTGAAAAACGATTCCTAATTTATTTTTTGGGTACCTATGTAGAGGTATTAGAGAAAGGTCAATATACTGTTTTGCAAATTTATCAGTTTATCATAATTTTTTAAAACAACAGAACTTTATTATTTTATGAGATTTAAAAAAAAATACTGAGAATCCTTTCTTTAGGTTTTGAGCTATATAACAAAAAACCGGCCAAGTGTGTGTCGAGCTACATACAGCATAGTGTTCCTTAGTTACCCATCCCGTAAGCCATGACAAAAAATTGCAAATTTTACTATGGTATTACAAAGTTACAAATAAATTTAGCTTTAAGTCATTTTCTATGAGGTTACTACAACATTTATACCCACTATACCCATACCAAATTCCAGCTTTCTAGTGCTAAGTGCGAATCGGAGGTAAACCGCGGACAGACAGATGGACTTGGCGAAAATATAAAGGTTCCTTGTTGACCACGGAACCCTAAAAACGAGTTGAATACCTATTGTCAGTCATTTAAAGTTAGCTAGCAGCAATCCTGTTAACTTATAATAAATAAGTTTTCCAAGTAACCATAAGTTCTCCATTGTAATTTTATACTTCATCACAGCTGACATATGCTCCTCAATTAACAGGTAATAGAACTATTTCTGCAAGAGCCAGAGCTGTCCCACATCACCATAGCCCTGCTCCTTGGAGGCCGGCCTGTGGAGGCTGACATAGAGACCATTCAGAAAGGGGCTCATATAGCCGTGTGCACTCCTGGAAGGCTGGGAGACCTGCTGGCGGAGAGGAAGCAGCTGAACCTTGCTGGGAGATTGAAGGAAATGGTAAGTAGATTCTACCAAATTATTATGGACTAGTTCCTGTGGCTTCATCCGCATTAAATTATAGCTGCTATTATGGGGAATGCTTAGCAACCTGGCAATTCCTAGTATCTGCTGTTTTGAACTTATGACAATTCTTAAAATAAAATCGTACTTTATTATATTTTTATTTAATAAGGTTGCAAAAATCTCGACGGTTGTCACCCATGCTAGCTACACCACTGTTTATTTCCCAGTTAACAATTTACTTCTCAACTTCCAGGACATCCTAGTCCTCGACGAAGCCGACCGTCTCCTCGACCTGGGCTTCAGCTCAACCCTCACGACAATCCTGCAGTACCTTCCTAGACAGCGGCGCACCGGCCTCTTCTCCGCCACTCAGACCAAGGAACTACAAGACCTGGTCAGAGCCGGTTTGAGGAACCCTGTCGTCGTCAGCGTTAAAGAAAAGTCGACAATCAGTACTCCAATACTCTTAGAGAACTACTATGTAGTAGTTGAGCCAGAAGACAAGTTCCTTTTCCTTCTAAACTTCATAAGAAACAGGAAGATAGCAAAGGGGTTATTCTTTCTGCCGACATGCGCCTGCGTCGATTATTGGGCGGATGTGTTGCCAGTGTTCTTGCCAGATATAAAAATTTTCGCGATCCATGGCAAGATGAAGTTGAAGAGGAGTAAGATTTTGGAGAAGTTTCGGCAAGCTGATAATACTATTTTGTTGTGCACGGATTTGTTGGCGAGGTGAGTTTTAGTTCGCTTATTTACCCTTTGCAGGAGTATGGGAGAGCGTGTCTTCAATTATTGGCTTTGCGTATCTTGAAATAAAGTCGAAAATAAATAACCCGTGACGCGCAGTCTGTCCGCTATGATGCGCTCTTGATCTCCATTTAATTTTCAACTTTTATTCATGTGTCGTAAGGTAAATATCTGTTTGTAGTTCTCTCAGTCCATCCAAAATTTGTCTGGTAGATATTGCTGTCAGCGATAAGACCGCCATTGTACCCATAGAACAAGTTTTACACAAAAAAATGTGAAAATAACTTTTTCTCATGACTCGGTGTTTTTGGTTGTTTCTTCGTATTTTAACATAATATTTTATACTTTGTAGTGTTTTTTTATATGTGGAAGTCGGTTGTATTTTTTATTTTTCACTTTCTAGTGGTACCACCTAAAAAGCCATTAAAAAGTAGTTTGCTTTCCTGAAAAGCAAAATACGCCATTTCGTTTACTTGCCTACAATGGGAGCGCCGCCGGGCTGGTGGGGGCACCAGCCCGGAGGCGCAACCTTGCGTTAGATGTAATAAAGTTAATATTATTTTATCTGACGCATGGTTGTTTAGTAATGACATCTTCCCCCCAACGTACTCCCTTCACATTCCAGAGGCCTCGACATCCCCGAAGTGGAATGGGTCCTCCAATGGGAGCCCCCCACGAGCCCGGCGTCGCTGGTGCACCGCGTGGGCCGCACGGCGCGGGGCGGCGCCGCTGGCTGCTCGCTGCTGCCGCTGCTGCCCAGTGAGGACACCTACGTGCCCTTCATCAGGACCAACCAGATGGTGGAGCTCAAGGACTGGAGGCAGTCCAAGGATGAGATCAAGATTAGTCCGAAGTTGAAAGAGAAGGTAGGCAAAGTTACGTTGCTGCCAGGGCTGCGGAATTGTTCGAAAGACATACCGCGGACCTGGAACGCAAAGGGTATTTGAAGAAAAGGGTGGGTTTTAGTCAGTAAGAGTGGAGCGCTCTCTCCCGCTCCACCCAGAGTGGGAGGAGTCATTAGATGATTTCGCATCCACAAAAAAAGACAGTTATATTATTTAAGGAAACACACACAGATTAAATAAATATATAGTATAATTTTATAAAGTTGATAGGTACCTAAGGGCTGGTTGATTTAATAAATTTTCTACTGTATTCCAAGGAACTTACTGTCGATATTTGTTTGGATAGGAAAACCTTGCTTTTACAAGTTTCCCCGGCCCTACCACTTTGTCTAACTTTTAAAAGTTTCAATGAGTTAGAATTTTCGGATAGCCAAGGATACTCTGCTTCCTTTTTTTTTGTATTTGTGTCGTTTTAAAGCCTTATCAAACATTTCAGGTCCTATCAATGCTCCACGAACAACAGAAGCAAGACAGATCAGTCCTAGACAAAGGACAGCGCGCCTTCGTGTCCCACATGCGAGCTTATACCAAACACGAATGTAACCTGCTCCTGCAATTCAAGGAGCTCCCTCTTGGCCACATAGCCACTAGCTACGGACTCCTAAAACTGCCCCTTATGCCCGAAATTAAGCAGGAGCACAAGGACCAATTCGTCGGACCGAAGGACCAGATAGATTTCAACAGTATACCGTATAAAGATAAGCAGAAGGAAGTCAGTAGGCTGCAGAAGTTGGGCGAGTATAAGAAGACTGGGGTGTGGCCGTCGAAGAAGAAAAAGAAAATGGTGAGTAACTTTGATTTGTGTAAAAAAATACAAATCAATTTTATTTAGTTTACAAAATTATTTAGTTTTATTTTCGGATGGTTTTAATTGTAAAAAATTTTTGCGTTTCTTAGAATAAAGTCCAAAATAACAGACGCGCTCTTCCGCTAAGATGGGTTCTCCGACTAATGAATGTTTGTTGTTTTCAACATTATTTCAACAGGCGCAAGGTCGATATTTGTTTAGCAGCGCCTACAGCCCTTTTAGTATCATGGCCACAGACATTTGGGTCCAGTAATACATACTTTTTGCAAGTGCAGTGGCGTTAATTGACATCCCAAAGTTGAAATATTAAAATTGATTCAAACATTTTCTTTTCTAGATGCAATCTGAACCTTGGGAACAAGCAAAACAGAACAAAGAAGAGCGAAAACTGAAGCGGAAAAAGCGAAAAGAGCTGAAAAAGAATGACCCAGAGAGCGGAAAGAAGCGCAAACGTAAAGCGGTAACACAGGAAGAGTTGAATGAGCTCGCGGCCGATATTGCGCTAATGAAGAAACTGAAAAAGCGAAAAATTACTCAAGAGCAGTTTGATCAGCAATTTGAGGTGTAATAAATAGTTTATAGTATCGTTACTCTGTGTTTTACTGCCTGTAGAATTAAGTTATGGCATAATTACACTTGATCGTTAGCCCGTATTCGGGTGCTCGAAAGACTGCTCGAATTCGGGCACCCCATGCATTCATTACACTGGTGGCAGTGGAATACGGGATGACTACGAGTAGTTTGAATGAAATCGAGTAGCTTAAACTTGACTAGATTGTCCGAAGAAGGGCGTACACATCCTTTGTTTCGAATTTGGCAGAACGACCAAATGTAGTTGCGCCTCGAGAGAGATTCTTTATACCGGCTTAATGCAGGGTGCATGCAGGCAGGGGTCTATTGGAGGCCCTGAGAACGGAATAATGGGGCCCCTATGACTGGCAGAGGACTATTTTGCTAAAACAGGCAAAAAAAAAACAAATTCAATATTTTTTAAACTGTTTATAAAGTCACATCAAATTAAAAGGTATTATCTGGAACAGAAAATCTTTTTAGCATTTACAAAATTAATTTATTTATCAGTCTTCGGTAGATGATCTGGCAGAAGCAAGGGGGCCCGACCGATCGCGGGGCCCTGGGCACGTGCCCCGAGTGCCCAGTGGGAAAGAGGGGCTTGCATGCAGGGGTACCCCTAATAGTATTTAAGCTACACAAGGTTGATGGACCATTTATCAGACTCTGGGCTGGCAGACATGTGCGCACATGTTCATGTATTTTACCAATTAGTTATTGTATTTTAAGTGATTGAGTTTACTATCATAGGCTAAGTTCATACTAACACTATGTGGATCCCTTGATTTGAATAACAGTCGCACGGTGCAATTTTTAAAGTTAAGTATGCTTGCCGAGGACGGCTTATCCATTATAGTCCCTCTGTGCCTCGGCAAGCACATTCTGCAGTTAGTTGGTTGGATAGTAGCCCAATAATCGAATAACAAGTCTAGGTAATTTGCGAAGGGGTATCCTGTTACTCAGTGTCTGGGTATTGGAGTCCAGATAGGAAGTCGCTGGAATCGAATTATAATTGGGAGCTCTACTACATACAGACTACAAAAAAGTGCTTGCAATGTTTTACTTCTTGAAAAAGAAAGGCTTTTGTATGTGGTGAGTGAGTTCGCTCACGATTCCTTTTTGCAGAGTTTCAGTCGCGCGTTTCGATAACACGCCGCTGCATCGCTACTTTGAGAGTGAAGCGAAACAATTTATGAAACCTTGACCCCGGGGAGGGTCCGCAGTTAGGTGGCTGTGAAGACACGAACAGGTAGAATACTGCATCGCAATTGCATAGGTGCTGTATCATGATAAAAGCAATGCAGAATTGTGGTTACGTGGGCGAAGGGAACAGCGACCTTACTGCAATTGAATAGCTACTGAATCGCTGCAAATCGATCGCCACATCTTAAGGTTACAATCTCCCTCCCATAAGGACACATGTCGTCACACGTGGCCGGGTCCTGACAAGGAATTCGTCAGGACCACGATCCGTCCTCGTCCCGGGTACGGCTCTGATGTGTGGATCAACCTATAATATGAGCGTATAGTTTTCGCTTATGCAGTCATGCGCGTGCAGTAGGCTACAGTAAGGGAAGGCCAGCCCATACATAATGACCGAAAAAAAAATACCACGAAAATTCGCATCGTCAGTATCGTGATTTCAACCCTGAATAATGTGGTGTTTTTTTTTTGGGCTTTGTATATGGGCTGGCCTACCCTTACTGTAGCCTACTGCACGCCCATGCATGCAGTCGAGTATTTTTTTAAGTTTACCATGCAGTTCGATGGGATGGGATCATCAAATAATACGACCAATGAAAATAGTAAAATAAATATATATTTATGTTCAACTTTCGTAGCAACATTAATGATCTGAGTATTACTTATCAAAACACAACAAGGCACTTAACACCTATTTAATATTATATTGACAATTTTTATGTAAAAGTCATACAATTTTTATATCAGCTCGGGAGCATTTGGCACTGTAATAATAGCACCGAATTAAGGCATCATTATATAATCTTAGATTGTATAAAAATGGATTACACTGATACATAATAAAATTGAGCTTACATTCCGTTAGATTTTAAAGAGTTAAAGTAACAATGTATAGTATAGATTTTATAAATTGAAAATGTTTATTTGCTATGCGACTTAGTATCAAATATGTTGAGATATTTATATTTATATTAAATGTTCCAGTCAACGTGGATATTAGCCAGTTACTTCGCGATATACCCCATCAACAGTGACAAGTCTAAAGGCTTATAATATTGCAGAGCCTTTATTGTCTAAATCGCTTAAAGACAAGATTGATCAATACAACGTAGTCGTGACATCTCATAATACTTATTTACTTACTATCATGATAGTTATCTTCTCTATGATTGGCTGTGACTAGACAGGCCCAGTTTAGGCATTTAATCTTCCGAGTAAATGCCCGGAATCGCGTGTATTTTCGACTGAGTTATATCTGGCCACAGCTTAAAAAGTCCATACAAATAACTACACATCATGAAAAGAAACACTGTCATATATAGCACCAAATTAACATCATACAAACGTTTCTTAAATGTATGTTATAACTACTTTTCAATAACAATTTTGAAAGACCATCCAGTCTTTATACATCCTAAGACAACGTATAAGTCAAAATTGTGCGTCAAATATTTTACTATTTTCAGTTTTCAGATGTCACATTTTCTAGTAAAAAAGGAGTAGAATATTTACAGTAACGTGAATATAGCGATTCTGTTCCAAACTTGTTTGTTTCCGGACAGATTTTAGTGAAACGTCATTGACAACTTCATTGAAAAGTTACAAGAGATCTCGACACATAACAATTTGTGATCGAGTTTTTTTTCTCTCTTCAGTTCAGAAGGAGATCCCAAAAGGGAGGGTAATGTTTTCTCTATCTCGAAACAAACGAGTCCAAAACAACATTACACATGAAACACATTATTAATTAGGAAAGCGTCTCAAGCGGTGGTAAGAGAAAAAAACACCATTACAAATTATTTAACGTCAAAATATTAACAGTCGAAATCCTAACATTTGGGGAATCGTCCAACGAATGTGAAATTATGAAGATCAAACCCTGAACTGTGAAAAATGTTTAATATTTTTATAGATTCCTAAAAATCGGCTAAGTTTCGGGTCAGTCTGCAACTTAGTACAGAAGGACCAAAATAAATTAGTCTATCTTGATGTAAGATTTGTCAATATGAAATATCAGAAATTGGGTTTGATCTCAATTTGTGTTCTTTTCTTTCAGTTTGTGACGAAAATTCGAGTTTTGAAAGACAAACATTTCAAAAAATGTTATTTCATTGGTTGGATGTTTTTCGAAACACATTCGTAAGACATTTCGCCTTCTTGTCGATCATAAAATTTACACTAAGTACAATAAAATAGCGCGTTTATACACAAAAGGTTAAAAAAATGCTAAGAAAAACTCGATTATGAAAAAAAAAATACAAAAGCGTCACGTACAAATTGGAGAAATGTAGGGTAAAAGGACCAATTTTGTACCATAGCAAAATTAATAACACTTAATGTTTAAAACTAAGAAACATCTCTTTAATTTTTAATTATGATACAAAATGTGCCCTCCACCATAATTTACACAAATATTCATAAAGGTAAAATCAAGCATTTTTTCATACAAATTCATACACTGCTTTGTCATGATACTAAAACGAACTTCTAAGTTTACGCCATCATAAATTACATAAGAAAAATAATTGTCGTAATAATACTATTTAAAATTTAAACTATAATACTAACTGTCGAGGCGACAGCGCGACTTGCTATCAAATGTCAAATTTCATAACTGACATGACTAGCTGCCAAGGACCATAATTAAATGTATCCAATGATATGAAATTAATACTTTATATTGTGTTAATTGAAATCCACGTCCTTTCGCTGATAAATCCTACTAAATACTATTTTATTTGTGAGAAAAGAAATACTAAATACTCGAATGACGCGCTGGTGTGTTAAAATTCAAGATGGCGACAAATCTTAAAAATCAAAATATTAAAACAGCAAACTTATATTAACTAGAATAGAATAATAATAGTAGAAAATAATTATTAATAATGCATTGAGCCAGCAATTTGTTTAGAAGCGTTGCGCCTTAAGTTATTTGAAAATATAAAAGATATACAAAAGCACCAAGTTACTGGACTCTTAAGCCTAACTTACAAAACCATTCCAAATTCGACTTTTGGAATCAGTACGTGGCGAATACTTTTCGTTGTATAAAAACTCTTCCCTTGTTGATCCATATTGAGAACTTACAGTAAAGAAAGATTCGTTATTTTTCATCCAAACATTGACAAGTTATGTAGTAAGGACAGGGCGAACCGCACGTTTACTTAACGCCACAAATTGGCCCGTCTAGACCGTAATGAACTCGCCAGGCGATCGATAACCTTCGGGAGCGAGGCATAAAAAATACCGTGTTCCTTGAATGGTGAACGCGTATGAGCGAACGTTAGTTCTATGCACCCAAAGCACACGTTTACTCAGATTGTATTCACTTCACTCTGTCACTAGTACATGATTCCAACTTTCAAATTCGAATTTAAAGCCTTATCCACACGGGTTTTCATATTTAATTGACAGTTCATAAAATATTACAATATAAAGATAGTGGGTTCATGAGAAACATGTGTGAAATAGGGTTAATTCTCGTACTATACGAATATGTGAACATTTAATAAATTCATCTGTTTATTTAAATGATAAACTAGACTGTCGACGAACGATATTTAAAAGAAAGATAGGTAAAATTAATTGGTCCTTAGCTTATCAAAGTACCACATTTTTGTCTCAGACAAATAGACAAACATTTTCTTTTGGCCTGTAGAAAAATGACCTACATTCAAATCTATTATATATGTTCACATATTCGAACAACACAAACAAAATAAATAAAATTAGCTTATTAACTACCAGCGACGTATGTGTGCCTATGTTAAAACTATAATTGATTTGTTCCTACTATATTACTGTGAAATATAACATTTATTTTATATATTTAGTTTATATCTTTTTAGTTTCAGAATAATCTCCCTTATTTTGACAGTCGTAGGCGTCTTCATACTCTGAATTGATTTGTGACCATAGACTAACCATTAAATTAAATAAGATTTACTATCCTGGAACCGAAAAAGGGTTCTCATTATTTGGAGTTAACACAAGTAGCTCTGAATTTAGCAGTAAGTTTTTGAATCTTCAAGACTTGGAGGAGCAAAATTAATACCAAGATTAATTATTATGTCGTCGTAGAAAGTTTATTCGCTAAAGAAGAATTGGTCCTTTGGGAGACAAAAGTTTTCATACAGTCGCCTATTAAAGAACTAGGAACCCATTGTTATGTTTTCAATTCCAAGTCAAATTATTATTATGGTAGACGCCAAGAAAAAATGCAAAAAAAGTACATTGATCTTTCCTTAATATCTCTTCCTAGGTTCCTGAACAATTAATTAAAAACCGTTTTTCATTACCAGAAAATGTAAGGCATCACGATAGATGTCAATTCAAGACAGCTTTGTCTTTACTTCTGTTTTTACAACTAAAAATGTAGATGGGTCAGTGACCGCCATTGCAAATTTACCTGGTGTCCCATATTAAAACAGTATTTCAATTCCATCATTGCTCCGCTAGGCTACGACTTAGTCTAAATATAACTTTGCGCAACTCAGAGGATAATGTGCTCCTTCTTGTCAAAGCACACAAAAATGTACACCACCAATCGATAGCATTATACTTGACTTGTGACGGTAAATTATATAATTAAATGAGTTAAGGCACATAATTTTATTCCGCGTTTTTATCACTTCACTAAACTTACTATTTACAAAATTATTTAATGAATAAATAGGTGGAGTGCACTGGCGGACAGGAAAATACACACCAGTTTGTGTCTGTTAATCTATAGTTTAATGACATAAACAGCAATTACATGTACCAAAATTCCTTCACTTATGTTCATTTTAGGGCTGATACCAAAAACGTTTAGTACCACTTTGCCTTTCAAAAATGTGGTTCAAATATTTCTGCACGCCAGTGTACTCCTATTATTACGAAACAATGAAAGTTCAAAACATTCATATTTTACAAGCTCTTACCTTACTGCTTATGCCCGATCCTAATTACGGTATAATATTATTGTCAAGTTGATTGTATTATATTCAAATGTAGTGACTTTTCATCATTCTTTTAATTCGCCGATAGAAATTCTAAACTGTCGTTATACTCTGCTCAATAATACAGAATTTATAATCTGTGCAAACAGATGTAAAATTAGTATCGACACGTCAACTTTGTGTTTTTAATCCAGTGTTCTTTTTATAAACATTTAAAATAGAAGAGACTCTAAAAAGCCGTTACACGATTGAAATACAAGAGACAGAATAGTTCTTAAGAAATACAGTTTTTCGTTCTTATCACAAAATATCAATTCCGATTTATTAATTCATTTTTATACAACAGTGACTCAATTCCGTTACAAAATATATGTCTTTAACCTTTTGAACGCCAAGCCCCTGATTTTCCATACTTTTTGTCACATATTTGTGAGGTTGGCCTACAGGGTGAGCTTCCGTTTGTCACATATGTGTGTCAATGGCGTCCAAAAGGTCAACACAGAACACAGAGCAGAGGGACAATCCTCGTATTTGTAAGAAACGTTCGAATTTGAATCGCAGTCGCCAACCACCACTATTTTCACATCATTTTGACATTGGGTGTCGTTCAGATGATATTGCGACTTGATATTGAACGCTTTATAAGTGCGAGAATTGGCCTTCAGTATTACATAGAAAAGTGTTCTGTCACCTTAATAGTCTAATAAAATTAAAAATTTGATTCTGACTTCTTGCAAGGAAGTTGCATCGTGTATTTCGGCACAACGTCCCTTAGCAAACAACACCGCTCATGTTGAAATTTGGCGCTTTTTACTTTTAAATTGATATAAACTTTGTCGTGAATCGAACGGACAGCCAGCATTCCATTTGACGATCAACCAAACCTAGGCTAAAATTGAAATACATAGTCGTCACAGCGCTCCAACAATAAATTAATCAGTTTTTTTCGCTCTACTGTAAAGTTAGTAAAAATTACTTGAGCGGTGTTCTTTGCCAACAAACGATAATGTCAATGAAGTTGTAACAGTATGTAAGTCAATTCATTCGACCAATCAGAAAGGAGTAGGCTATCCTGACTGATTTTAAAATATTTTATCATTTTATTTGCTTTTTTATGGTGTGCGTAATGCTTGGCGCAAATAAACTCTAATTCAGTCCCTTTCTTTTCTTATTAAATATGTTTACATCATGGGTTACAAACGAATATTTTATACAGTTTTATTTAGAAAAAATTGGACCTTTTTTGACTAAGGTTCTATTAGAGCTTCACTGTCGATAAGTAATTCTGAATCTGACAATCAGTTACAAAACATCTCCCCTTGTTTCCTCACCAGATTAAAGAACACAAAGCTAGTTACCTCGTCCCCCGCGCCTCAGACCTCGTCCGGGGCCATGGCGTCATCGTCGTGGTTGTGCGGCGGGCTGGCGGGCGGCGCGGGGGAGGGCTCGGGCGCCGGCGCGGGGGAGGGCGCAGGCGCCGGCGCCTTCACCGTCGCCTCCAGAGCCCGGATTCGGTTCTCTTGCTTGACGATCACCGATTTCAGTTTGCGGATCTCGTCGACTAGGTCTGATAGTTGTTTCTCCTGGAATGGTTTGGAAGCTGATTAGTTTAGTACAGGGAGCGTGCGTGAACTATGAGCAGCACAGAAGTGTCAATGTCAAGTATTTCTAATGCAAAAGTTACGAATTTGTAACGCTAGATGGCACATTATTGAAATCATGAGAACTCGAAAAATTCTTAAAAGTTTGAATTTTTGCAAGTGTTGGTCATACTTGTGAAAATAACTTGTAGTGCTATTTTGTAGAATCACACCGTGAAGTGAGCTATCAATTCCTCAATCAAGATAGACTTGAAAAACTAAGAAGCGAAATTTACGGCAGCAAAAAGAACCGCAAAGCCATCTATAGTGTCAGCGACGAACTACCAACGAAATCCTGCATCGCGCAAGCAAAGTAATCCGTGCGATTTGAACATATACAACAGTCCGAATATCAACTATCGGGCAGTTGCCCACCACAACCGTCTGGTCGGAGGATCCTCCCACTTCAGTGGAGGTGTGCGAGACTTTACTATCTGTTCCGCATACCGCTATAGACTGACAGTTCACTGCAAGCTCATTCCACCGAAGTTGACACAGTGACAGGTTTATAGAATAGGCTGTAGCTTTCGTAGTCATACAAAATTGAACTTAAACAACGAACAACATAAAGACCAAAATACGTACAATGGCAGCAGTAAAAGCGGGCGGCGGCGTGGCAGAGGCGGGCGTGCCGGCGTGGCTGTCGTCGCGGCGCTGCGCCGGCGTGGGCGAGCGGTCCTTGTCCTTCTCGCGCTCCTTGGCGCCCGCCAGCGCGTTGGTCTTCTTGGTGACGTGCAGGCTCTGCGTGGCGCGCCCGGCCACGTAGCCGCCCTGCACAACGAGCGCACGCTCCTGAAGTTTGGTTAGGGGAGCCCTACCTTATAGCATCTGTCTGAGAATGAGGCTGTTGGCTTTGGACGTGGAGGGTTCGAAGTTGGTGTGGTGTCTTTAAGTTGGAAAAAGGCTTTGACCAAATTATGGTTACTGATGGTACGTTTACTTTATTCTGGTCTTATTTGTGTTAAATCAAATCATTTACTACTTTCACTTTGAACGAAAACATCTTGAAATGAGATTCAGAAGTTCACCTTTGTACTTTGCCAATTAAAATAAGTGTTTCATACTAAAATGTTATTTTTTCTTTTACTTTAATATTCATATTAGAATGAACCGCTTCTTCACATTATCACCTTACTTTAAGCCAATTATTTTAATATTTGTATAAAAAGTTGAGTTGGAAAAGTAGTTTTTATGACCAGTGATCGGAATAATCGGGCGCTAATATACCTAAACTTCACTTTTATTCCCACGAAAGTATAATACGGACATGCTTTTCAGAATCCCGGATCCAAGAATCGTTTGAAATTCCTGAGATTGCTAAACATGCCCCGCATACAAAATATAGTTAGAACTCGTTGAGAACTCTCATTGTATTTTTTTTTTAATTTGAAAAGCCGATTTTAATGGAACTTTTAATTTACTATGATGATTTATGAGAACAGGTTTAGTGTCAGGCCAGCAGCCTTGAATACTTAGGGAATTGAAACAATTATAATTTTATGTGTAGCTCCATTTATTGTTCAATCCCGGGATTACTTCTTTATTCAGAAAGGAATGTCCATATTATTCTTTCACGGGAAGAAGTTTAGGTATATAAGCGCCCAATTATCCGATCACTGTTTATGACAAATAGAAACATAGCGGTTCTGTTGTCCTCTCATTTAGACAGTTTCGGTAGCAGACCCCTGGTATATGTTGGACATCCATATAACCATACAAGGGTGCATTTCATAGACATTAAAATACATGGCAGAATATTGTTTAACAAAACGAAATGTCTGCCCACCCCTTTGTATAGTAGAGGCTGGCGTTAGATAAATAGCATTAAGGTGAAAGCGCCAGGGTAGCCCGCGATATTCAAATTTTCATACGTTTTTTATATTTTGCAGGTCAGTGTCAGGTTGTATGTTGATAAAAATACGATTGGCAACCGTAACAAATATGGCTTTACTGAGTTATAATAATTAAAATCATCAATACAGGTTATATCATTCACGTAACTCGATTGAATGACTTTTTTTATGAAATAACCATTCATTCGAGTTAAATTAGAGGGTTGTATTGATGATTTTAATGATTATAATTATGTAAATAAATACGTGTTACAGTCGCGAATCATATTTTGTTCAACATACAGTCTGACTTGAAAATTGCAAAAAATATATAAGAAAATTTGAATTTCACGGGCTACCCTGGCGCTTCCACCTTAAATTGCATGAGAATTGACAATAGATTAGAGATGGGTTTAAAGAAAATTATTGCAACGATAAGCACCAGATTTCCCAGTTATTAATTATTGATTGAAAAGAGCCCATAATCTTCTGCCATAGCAAGTCAGCGCAGAAGTGGGTTGTCGTTTTTTAATTATTGATTAGTTGCTTTTATTATCTTAGTTTCATAGTAACTTGATTACACACAAATAAACATTAAATTTCCCAAAAGAAATTGGAATTACAAAATTACGCTTACTTTCAAATAATCCCTTTTTTAGATGGATTTGAAGAATTAAATGTAGAAACTACAAAAGGATGCCCAAAATAACGAATCCCCAAAGTAAATAGAATCTTAATATTAACGTGAAAAATAGTTAGTAACACGACAAAAAATCTCAAACTCTTATAAAAGACACAACACACAATATACAAAATCAACGCAGATTATAGTCGTTAGAGGCAAGCCAACAGGAACATTCAAGACGACACTTACTGGTCTTAGGACCGAGGGTGAATGTATGTCCTTAGTCATATTAAGGTTTATGATTAAATGATCTGAGGGCAATTCCACTATTTTTTACCCTTTTGAACGCTAGAGCATAAACGCATCGGCGTACGGCGTGCCACAAATTCGCCGTATTTGTTGTCATATATTTGTGACGTTTGGCGTACAGGGTAAGTTTTCATTTGTCACATATATGTGACAATGGCGTTCAAAAGGTTAAGCAACGTTCAAATTCGCATCGCAGTCGCAATCTGTGAAAATCACTTCAATTTCCTTACATTTTTGATAGATTGCGAATGAGAAGCGCATGCGAACGTTACTTAAAAAATGTAGAATTAGCCCTCTGAAGGCCAATTCTCGAACTTAAAAAGCGTTCGCATTCAATTATCTCAGTGACAATCAATGTCAATAACTTGTCAAAACGTAGTGGAACTAGAGGTGCTTTTGACAGTTTGCGACTTAGATGCGAATGTTCCTTAAAATACGAGAATTGTCCCTCTGGTCCTTGGGTACGATCGGCAAAAGAAGAAGATTAACATTTTTACTTTTACATACGATCTCGATAGATACCAAATTATTCGAAACTCGTACTTGTATTGTCTGAACTCAACTCATTTAAAAATGAACTGTTAATGGGCTTTCATTGGTGACCGTACAATTTGAAAAACATCTGAAGTTGTTGATTTTCGGGCCAGCAGACTAATTAGGTTTCGTACAATTTTGAAAATTCAATAATAATAATCATCACTTGAAAGATGCAGCATGATTTGTGTGATTGTTATTCCAAATATGTTCCACAATTTGAGTGCTGGTCCTTTGGTACAAATGTTCAAAAAATATCAGACACAGGGCATGGTACTGACCATTTTTTAGATTTAAAACAACCCATACGAAAAATTTAAAATTAGAAGTGAAACATTTTTTCAAATTAAAAAAGAATTTTACGGTTTATTTACATTATTCGTTTCAAAAAACATACAATCTTCTAGAAAACAGCATGCAAAGTCTTAGGCCCACTTACACAAATCAGTTATTTTTTTAATTCCGATTTAGTTTTAACCCGGCATTATGCAAGGAATATTTGTTATTTAGCCTCGTATCACCAACCAACTCTGCGTTAAAATATAGCTCTGGTTTGCGCAAGCAGGCCTTAATTTAACAAATAATAAAGGGTTATGTGATGTAAATAAACCAAGAAACAGAGTTACAAAGTTAATAATAATGAAAAGCATACTTACCCGTCTGAAAAAATATTGCAAAAAAAAAGACAAACTCAAATAACACACAAGGCATGCCTATTGACAAGTGTCGTAGTAGAACTTAAAACTATTTAGTCTAGAATTCTTCACGAGGACGTTTCAAGTTTCAACTTCGCTGTTGAACTCTTATGTTGGAGTCGTAAGAAACTACTATCGAGATCTAGGATTGGCCCTATCTTGTTTATCGACTGCGCGGAACAGACACAGGTCTTGTTTTTATAACATTATTATTGGAAAGGCAAACTGTACTTGTATAATATACAGTCATTCATATTCTTGTATGACTTATCCATTTATTTAAACATTCCCCTTTTATTAGAATAACTTCTTCGCAAAGCTTGTGTTCTAACTCACTCATAATTTTATTGACTTGATCTATAAATTTGTTTTCGGTGCAAAATTCAAAGCTCGATATAATTATGAAATCTTGGAACAATAAACTCTATCTCATAGATTACAAAGTTCAAATTCCATTGCATCTCATACCTGTGTGTATTTTAAGTTGATTTTGAAGTCACCACACTTAAAAATCATATTAAAAAACGCAATGCCAAAGTCGAGTTGAGTTGATGGCGATGATTTTTTATTTTAAATATAAATTATCTCGAATAATAAATTCAAATATACTTCTTCTATAAGTCATCGTTTTCATCAATCTCATCTATGTTCCGCTTACATTTTTTTTGTCACCTAACAAACGTCTAACTAACCAAAACACTTCGTGAAAGTAGTGATTGGTCCTACAGTCTCTAGTCTCCTCTGTACCGTGTCCCCGCGGGTCCTACGTGTCCTACGTGTCCTACGTGTCCTACAGGGTACCTTGAGCGACATGGTGCAGGGCTCGGCGTCCTCCCCGGCGAGCCACTCGTCGGCGGTGAGCGAGGCCTCGTCGCTGAGCGTGTCGGGGTACAGGTCCTCCTGGAACAGCTCCGACTTGCGCGGGACCGTCATCGATACCACCTGTGCACACATATCGTACTCGCAATAATATAACCACCGAACTCACATTTTTAGTATTTTGACTTTAGTGAAATAATGAGCTTAATGAGCAGGGTTTACAACGTAGTTAAAAAAAATACTTTCCGTCCTCGGAAGAACTTTTTCTTTCGGTGAAAATAAATAATGGATTTTAAAAATAATAAATTGAGCTTCATAAAAAAGCTATTTGACGGTAAACCACGAATACCTCCTAACTAGCTGTTTTAGTCAAACTGTTTGTTTACTGATACTACTAAAAACAATAAAAATCTTTTTTGAATTTATGTTTTAATAATATCTGCATACAATAAAAAAATATGTTATTGTACCTTGTGTAAACTTGAACTATTTTGAGTTAGGAAGTCCCAAATCAAAATGTCTAAAGTTTACACAATTACAAGGCGGTTGATTATTGTCGTATTTTCAATTGAGCGCCGAAAACGTCATACAAAACAGAACCTTCACAAATTATACCTTATCACTGGAAGACACTAACCTGACATAAGCCGGAGTTGTTGAGCCGGTAGAACTTGGAGATCTCACACGTAGCTACGTCGCAGCCTCGTTTCGGCATCATGCCGATACCTGAGGAATATCAGTCAGAATGTACCATGAAGCATTCATCCAAAACTTTTAAAGGCTTGGAGAAAGTATTTCTTATCTATAGTAGGCGCCAGATAAATGTGGAATAAAGTATATTGACCTTTCCCTAATAACTGTTCATAGGTACCTGAACAATTAAATATGAATCGTTTTTCATTATTAGACAATGTTAAGGATCACGAGAGATGATGATTCGGGACAGCTTTGTGTCATTAATTCCGTTTTTCAAATTAAAAATGTCAATAATTGTAGGTGGGTCAATGACCGTTATTCCACGATTATCTGGCGCCTACTATAGCTTCTGATAATGGCTCTGCCCACATGAAAGTGGGGAATCATCCCAGGGTACCATCCTCTCGGAATAAAAAGTATACTATGCAAGTTTTATTCAAATCCGTTCAGTCCTTTAGAGAACAAACATACAGACAGACAGAACACTTCCTCATTTATAATATAACTAACTTTTGCCTGCGATTTCGTACACGCATATCCCGTTTTTTCCCGTAGGAATTTCGGGAAATCCTCTCTTAGTGGTCCCTTACGGAGTGTACGGAAGCTACATTTTTTCAGAAGCTAGTCAGTCACTCAAAAGTTTTTTTTATTTTATTTAATATGGGTTTGCTCTTGACTCTAGTCTAGTCTCTTGTGCGCCCATTGTACACTTGTTTTTATAAATGTTTGTCCTGTTATGAAGTATATTATTTTTTATTTAATATGGGTTTGCTCTTGACTCTAGTCTAGGTCATAGATGACAGAGACAAAGTCGACGATGGAGCGAGCTTACCCAGAAGAAGCCTGTTCACTCTAATTTTGAAGAGATTAGGGTTGTATGCGTTCGGAAACACAGACGCAGGCAGAGAGTTCCACTACTTTGCTGTGCGCATTATAAAAGATGTTTGGAAACGTTTAGTGCGAATTGGTGGAATAGCAACAAGGTAGGGATGGTAACTTGCAGTGCGTCTAGATGTCCGATGGTAGAAGGGGGCCGGTGGGATNTTAGGGTTGTATGCGTTCGGAAACACAGACGCAGGCAGAGAGTTCCACTACTTTGCTGTGCGCATTATAAAAGACGTTTGGAAACGTTTAGTGCGAATTGGTGGAATAGCAACAAGGTAGGGATGGTAACTTGCAGTGCGTCTAGATGTCCGATGGAAGAAGGGGGCCGGTGGGATGAGGTTGTGGAGTTCCTGGACACTCTTCTCGGTTACGGAAATTGGATAGTAAACATACAATATGTCATTGGGGAGTTGATCGTACCACTTTTTACCCAATTTAAAAATTACAACACTAGAAATTAGCATCGTAGATGTTTTGAAATAATGTTTATATGCTCACCTCTTTGTGGGTCCGGAGTTTGGAAGGTGTTGATGTAGTGAACGAATGGCGGCTCTGGTGTCACCTGTAATAGGGGACACAATAGGCTATTTTAGTCATATTAAAATGTATTTAAAACTTTTTTATTATATTTAGAATGTGGCTTAAGAAACCTACATTTAACAATTTTAATAAATGTTGGTGTCAGGGTCATATAAGGGGAACATGACTCCGTAGTGTCTATACACACACCAGTGGTATCATGTCTTACCTCAAAGTAGCGTATGACAGAGTCGCCCTTGCCGCACAAGTAGATCATGTTGGTGTCAGGGTCGTACAAGGGGAACATGACTCCGTTGCTGGTGTCGATCTCCACGGTCACGATGGGCTCGTTGAGCGCGTCCGGGGTGCGCAGCGAGTACTGGCGCTCCGACATGCGACTGAATCTGGGGGGAAAAATGCAAAAGTTAATTTGATAGCAATACAAAATAATATTTAATTGTAGACGTATTCGAAAATTGGTCCTTGAGTACGGAGCACATAAGGCCCGCCAATTTGTTTTTATCCAATTAAAACTTAGTAATACTGTTCTTATCCAAACTCTATTCTATGTTTTTCAATGTTAAAGCCACGCTTTAACAATGAAAAACGCTGGAAATTCAAGTGAATGTCCAGTCCGAATAGAATGTATTCGAAAATAGAATAACAAATGCTTCATTGGTTTGAATAATGTTAAATTGGTCTAAGACGACTCAAAGAAAAAAATAAAATATGCGTGTCGGCTCCGAAGCGTGACTAGAGTTTACTCACGTATTTTGAAAGAGTGAGAGAGAGAGAGAGAGAGAGTAAAGAAAGAGATTGGGTTTACTTGGGGCTGAGGAGCGCTGTGAAATGCACGAGTATGTTGCGCAGGCATAACGCTTCACTTTTTGTTAACGATTGATTTTACCAACCGACTATTTTTATACCGCGCGCTATATATGAAACGATTCTTAAGGAATCTACAAAAAGTACGTTCTATGCAGAACGAATGAGTACAGACCCGGTAGTGAAGACGAGTCCGTGCTTCAGGAAGATGGCGCGCGAGGCCTTGCTGCCCTCGTGCGCGATGGCCTCCGACTCCACCTCGCCCTTGCGGGGGTCGATGATTCTGCGGAACGGGCATGATGATGTTAAGGAAGTTTTGTTAAATAGCGTGCTAGTTGGATTTAGACTAGATAAAAAAAAAAATTCAACGCATCGCAAATTATTTTCATACAAGGTAAATATTGCCTCTCTCTGGCAATATTTACCTTGTATGAAAATATTTTGCGGTGCGTTGAATATTATTTGCTGATAAACATGGACCAGATTAATCATGGGAATATTATACAGATGGATTGATAAAATATGATTATTTCAGAGTTCATCAACTAGCAGGCGTCAACACTCTTCCCGTACCGCGCAGTTACCAACGGTTTCTTCTCAGTTTAAGAACTCAAACTTCGTATTTTCTGCAAAGAATGACGCATTAACCTATTTACTAAATAAATTTCATTTGTCTACGGAAGGTCTGCAGATATAACCTGATCTTCTTGTCGCGGCAGGTGGTGAGCAGCTTGGAGCCGGTCCAGTTCCAGCAGGCGGAGTAGATGAGGTCGGGGTGGCAGTCCAGCGTCAGCAGCACCTCGCCCGTGCCGACGTTCCATATCGCTATCTGTCGACATCAAGGGTTAATAAAGTAAGTTTGATTCAGAATGGGTGTTAGTAGTGGGAAAATAAGGTCCAGTAAATAAAGGGCCAGTAATTATTTGAGCCTCAGCCTAGTTGAGACAACCAAGAACAGCCGTCCCCTTTTTTTCTCGAAATGACTCAGGGCATTTTTCTTCGACCCTCGTGTAACTTCGGAACATTTCCCATAGCCCACAAAACTATTGAAAGTGAAGCCTGGAATCTCTATGAAGAATCTAATCCTGAATGCTGTGATCCAGCAGAGATCAGACAGAACAAGCAAGTTTAAGTGGCGGGCCTAATAGTATTCTCGAGTGGATTACGTTACCGTAAGGTTTAGTTCTCTCAGGTTGGTAACAGCTGGATTGGAGATGTTCAACCGTGAGTTTAAAGTTATTTCACGACATTACCTGGTTATCCGAGCCCGCAGTGAGCAGCACATTCTGCGCGGTGGGGTGCCACAGCACCAGTCCCACGCGGCGCTGGTGGAACACCAGGTCCACCACCGGCTCCGTGAGGGTACGGGACAGGCCACCGTCCGGGATCTGCCATACCTGGGTCACAACGGAATAGAAAGGTTAGATAATGATATGATCTTGGGATTCAACTTTAAGAATACAGGATTACTTCGGAGTCAGTACGTATTTTCCTTCCATGTATCGTTACTAGAACATATTTCACGAAAGAAAATAATATACAATCTAACTATATACACTTAGAATAAAAACTCCTAACTATAATATGGCGTCAAAAATTTGTCCGCATCGCTATCGACTGTAAGTGAGCCCAAAAGACTGGCGGCCTTGCCACGTTGTATGGCAATGCTTATCCTCTGTCCGAGGTAATAGCCAGCCCTTGGGTCTTATACCATTGTTAAACATCGAAAAGAGTGACTATGATTGCGTTACTAATGTTTTTTTTTAAACATGGTGAAACAAAAAATACGTGACTTTTTTATTAAATATTCAAAGTCAAAGCATTCATTTCAAATAAACTATTAACAGGTACTTTTGAATTGTCAGTGTTGTATTTTTAAAATGTAATAACGTAAAATATCCGAAAGAATCGTATATAATAGGAAAATGCATAAAAAAGGTCTTCATTTCGACTTAATGTTCCTTTTTACAACCTTCATTGGGGTTCCTGTCCTTTTGATGACTTATTATTTGTATTTTGAGGTTTCTTTTTCTGGTCCTTACCTTAACGACGCAGTCCTCAGAGCCGCTAGCAATGACATTGTCATTGTGTGGGCACCACGCGATATCGAGAACGGGGCCCTTGTGCCCGCCCACGAGGGGATGGTCCGCAGGTATGCGTCCAACCTGGAATAGACGAAACATACATATAAGTTCTACAGGATCAAACACAGGAGCCAAAACGTGGAACTTTCTGCCAGCATCTGTGTTGCTTACCACCTATGGCCCGTCAGCCTTTATAGCAAGAATAAACATGCATCTTCAGCAGTGCGATTCTGTAAACCTATCACCGAGTAAGCTTAGGTGAAGTGAACATAAAGTGAGATGTCAATCCATACAGACAAAATGGAATGACAATTCACTTCATGCTTATTCCTCCTAAGTTTAATGGTGAGACGTAAACAGAATAGACCTGCTAGGCTCGCTCGTTACATCGTAGACCTCATCCATCGCTTGCCATCAGGCGAGATCGAGGTTAAGAGCAGGCAGGCAGGAAGATTCAGAAAAGTTAGATGTGAATCCTCGGGAGAGGCATATGTCTAGCAATGGACTGCGATACAAAATACACTCGCTCGAACCATCAACTGGTGATGGTTCGAGCGAGTGTATTTTGTGTACTTGAGGATAACATGATGTTTGTCCTATGAAGCATTTAATTAAGCCAATGGCAGCGTAATTACCTACTTGAATAATTAATTCATATTCGTACATAATTGTTTTCTGAAAAACCTTTGTCTTTAAGGACCAATATTACAAAATGACTCGGATCGCGAGTTTTACTTAAATTAGTATACATTAAATTACATCGTTTTTTACTTGCTCAATGTTATCATTACCACGAAGTCGTCAAGGTGCAAATTGTCTTACTTATTTAATTTCAGCGAAATGTTTCAGTAATTTAATTTCGACTGGAATTTTACATTCAAAATTCCTAATTTCTCTTTCCCGACTCAAAAACACAGTGTGAAAGTATTACCATAAAATAATACACAGTTTAATTATCTGTAAACTTGCGCGCCAATTATTTCGCGTTGTCTCTGAAAATTATGGGCGCGAAAACTTTCACGAATACTAACGACCTAGTGAAAGGCGGCCATCTTATTTACGAAAACACGTAATTAAACATTTTTGGCGCCACAACTAGAGTATAAATCGCTAATGTAGGTCGCATTTGAAACTTAATACAAATAAATTTTAAATAATGAATACATACTGGCTGCAAGTGCAATATTTATAGTTTATTTATGAGCACGGATAATGATGTAAGTACTAAAAACATCGTTTAGTGGTCAATACTAAGCTACAACATAAATAACAGTTTTGAATTTACAAGCATTTAAATATATACTTAGTGTCTATTTAGATAATATCCTGATTGCAGGGCCACACTGGTAGTTATTCTGATCGGAAGATTAAGAACTCTTCTTTTTCAACGCAGTATATAAACCGCCTTCTTAGTAACGTCAGGCTTATATCTTTACACTATTTATTACTACATTAACTTTGTTTACAGTGCAGCAAAGTACCTATTTAACATGACATGCAACCTCCACATCTCAGGATGAGATTAAATATTTCTATAACAGTTGCGGTCAACTCCATCAACTTCTTAATCTAATGCAAGCCATAATTTCCTTTAATGCATGAAAACTGAAGTAAATACGACCCGAATCAGCGTCCAAATGTCGTCTGAAAACGTGAATCGCAAGTTTTCTGACCACAATATAAATAGGAATTCCAAACAACATTGTGGATGGCCAGAATAAATATAGGTTACGAAAGTGTGAATATTTTTAGGTTATTTCTAGTAGAAACAAGAACATTTCGTTTGTATTTGAGATGTGTTAGCCAATACTGAAGAGGTAGAATACACGTAGGTAACCAACTCTCCATAATGCAAGCATTTCAGAAAGAAGGGACTGGCGAAAATAATAATTATATATGTTTCCGATAACACGACGTCCTCGGAAAGAGGTTAACATACCATGTCCAAAAAGGATCGGAGCGAAAAACTAGACGCTATAATGGTTTTGGATCCGCATGAGTCACAAGAGAATAGCTCTTCCAAAGGTAACATTTTGAGCAGTCAGAGAGTTTCATACAAAGGTGCACCGGTTACGGTAGCTTCTAGAGGGGGTAACGCAAACTAGCGCAGAATAAAAACTCATTTAGATGAAGATAACAATTTTCTCGAAGCCTAGTGAAATTTCTGGAGACTGGACATCCCAATATCAACGCATCTTACGCATTCGAACGACCTAAATCTTCAAACTCAACGTACTTAGCATCCAGATTTGAACATATACAACGCAAGATCGATATTATCTAAATGTTTCAGTTTCAGGTGTACCAGATTATATCATGGAGTGACATTTGATCAAACGTTTGTCTGAATATTTATGCTTTTCGCCGTGTTCCGAGTAGATGGCAGGACGCCAAACTGCCATTATTATTACAGTGCGAATTCCCGCGTATTCCGGACGGCCACAGTGGCACTGTGTCACACATTCTGGTACTAACGCTACCGGCTAATGGTACTGAATGAGCGGTTGGCACATTAAGCCCGTAATTATTCAGAACCGTGTCAATTTCGTGTTGTTTTGATATTTGTCGAACGGCGTGATAATTTGAGTGTCAACACTGGACCGTGATGATCGATGTTTGAAGTTGTTATTAGCTCATGACCGTATCTTTGTTTAAATACAGAATTACCCTTGTTACTGTGAGGGATTCATCTTCTGGTTCATTTTACTTCACAATCCATGACTACTTTTGTTATCCATGCGTTGGATAGACTCGCCCGTTTCTATTCTAATTTGGCAACAGTGCAGCGACTCCAGATATTCGATCCGATGTTGTCCCGTTGTCCGGAGATTAGGTCACAGACATTTTGGAGCTGGGTGTTAAATTTCTTGACACAAGACACTCCAGAACCTGAACGTATTACAAATAGTTGTATAACAATTTAGATCTCGAATATCCAGCAGGTCTATTTTTAGCTTCCGAACCGTTAGAAAATGTCCTATTAATAAGTCATGTGCAAAACAATCAAACGGTTGATTTATCTTCATCGGGAGCGGCGCATACACAGGTGTGATTGAGACGTGTCATTTGCAGATGTGCGGAGTTCTGAACACGTGGGACTGTCTTGTCATACTAGCGGTTGAGTGATGTTCATCTGTTAACTTGTACAAAGCGAGGGAAATGACCAGCAATAGGAAACGAGGTCAGGTTTTTGCAGTGGGTTATGAAAGTTAAAAAGATTTCCAACCGCTAAGCTGAATTTTCTGGAATTTGACTTTATGTTTTCCTTTTTTTTTTCATAGAAGGACCTTCGGACAGATATACAGGATACAGAAACCGAACTCGACATTACTTAAGCAAACTAAAAGCTTCCAGTTTTCAGACTTTCAGGATAGTAAAACTGCGTATAAGCCTGAACATTTGACTGCATCTAAGCAGAAACTTAGAATTAAAGCAGTGATAGGCTATCGAGGCTAGAAACTATTCAACAAGACAAAACAAAATTCAGATTGTGAGCTTGAGGAAGTGCCTCGGATAGAAAGTTAAGCCGTTGGTCCTATTGTATCATTTGTAGATCTTTGACACTCTTTATGGATAGCCAGAAAAACTGACACCAGTCTTTCCAAGGGTATCGTGATAGGTTCACCCTTGTTTGATATAATATTACTAAATCGAATTTTAGTTGCAATAAAGTCATTTCGAAGAATTATTCATTTGACCGAATAATTCATTGGTAAATTTTTATTTAGCGTAATTATTTATTTGAACTAATTTCATTTCGCCGAATTTTCAAATGCACTAATTTTATACTTTATACCCTATACACCTGCCACCCTCAACTATTGTTACCAGGAGAAACTGGATGCAATCTGGACTTTAGGGCACCCCGACTCGGATAGGTTAGGTTAGAAGGTTCGTGGTTATTTTTTTTATAAACCACCCAGAAGTAGGAGCCCCGCGAAGCAGGGCTCCGTCGACCAAGCCCACCCTCGACCATGCATAGAATATTTTAAGGTTTGGTTAAGTGTTAAATACATTGTTATACCATCTGAACATTACATCAAATGAACATTATACCTTTTGATCATTAGCGCAAATGTTGTTATAGCAAATAAATATTCGATGAACTGAAAATTCTGTCAAACGATATTATACAAAGTGATGATTTTCTTAAACGTTGTTCGATTTAGTAATATTATATCAAACGTTGTTCTATCAAACAAGGGTGAACCATCGTGATACCCAGTTACTGGTTTGTGGTGGTCAGATAGGCAGACGCTCCGTGTACAATACTGGTAATCAGCTGCATCCAGGTAGACTGGAAGCCGACCCCAGCATAGTTGAGAAAAGGCTCGGTAGATTAGATGTGAGCATAAAGAATGAAGGAGCAAGAGTTCCTCGACTAGCCGATTTTCTGTATTCTATCACAGAACGATCTTCTTGGCAATTTTGGACATGGGGTAATTCAATACGATACCTAAACCCCATGCAATACCTGTGCATCATAACTTTGCTAATCTTGTTCCACACGCCTCGCAGTGCACACGTCGCTACGCTTTTCTCGGCGTGCGTAGGCGGGCCCTCGATTTCCGTCTGCCGAATTATTACCCAATACACAAACATCCATATAAATAGATTCCTTAAATAATAACCGCTAATTATAGAACGTTAGAACAATGTATTGCGTGTATGTTAAGCGTGTACTTTGCTCTTCTTTTGATATATCAAGGGCGATTCGTGGGGTGTTGCTTTGCAAATACTTCAGCGTTGTCTTTGCTAAGCCAAATAAATAATGACACTACTCATAGAACCTCAAGTGTATAAGTACATTTTATTTAAGGACTAGCTGTTGCCCGCGGTTCACCCGCGTAACTCTCGATCCCGTGGGAATATCGGGATAAAAAGTATCCTATGTTTTAATCCAGGCCATAAACTATATGTGTGCTAAATTTCATCGAAATCCATTCAGTAGTTTTCACGTGAAAGAGTAACAAACATCCATCCATCCATACTTACAAACTTTCGCGCTTATAATATTAGTAGGATTATTGGGAGATCTTTTGCTCAAAATAGTTCCTCTTCCGTGCATGATAATGTGAGATGTTTGGAAACATGAACAGTCGGTTCGGTCGGTCGGTACATCTACGTTATGGAACGTGCAAATAGTTTCAACTTTTTGAAAAAAAAAACAGACTCCTTGACAATCCAAAGTGCCCGTAGGTGAAGATAATATGATTAAAATAAACACTTGAGTCTGAGTTCTTAGTGGCAGTCGCACCACAATTAATTTAAAGCTTGCACCTAAATATCTTAATGAATAAACTCATCTAAACTTTTTGTGTAGAGTTCAGCTTTCCGTAACTAATTACAGCGGGACTGTTATTCTACTGTTATTGCTAACTCGCTTTTTCCCGCGACTTTTATCAACTCTATCTTCAATCCTGAGGCTTATCCCCTTTTTTATTTCCGAGACGAAAAGTAGTCCACGACACTCGTTAACATAGATATCTTATCAGTGAAATTATTTTCGTCAGTTTACAAACAAACAACATATGCATATAACATCATTCAGTTGAAACAATCATCCCACACTTGCATCGCAATTCGAATCGTAAACTTGGCCATATCAACGAAAAACATTGGAATCAAACAAATGGATGTATCAAATCATGATCTACTAATAATAATTTGTAGTACAATGTGTTTGACCTAAATATAGAGGAGGGTAGTCATAAACTTTGTGTGATAGCCAAAAATCATGGACATTAGTCATTATTATCGACGCTTCATGTATGGCGAACGCATTGATTTGTACGTACGAATAAATTTGAATCATCGATGCGTTGAGGAATGTATTTTTGTGTTGGCATGTTTGAATGATTAATGCAACACTGAAAGTTTTGCACGCCAACGCATCTAATCTTAATTTGTCTTGGATAGCATATGAATAAGAAGAAAATTGAAGATGAAACATTATCTAGAAAATCTTTTACGACAAAGATGAAGCAGAAGTTTAGATTCTGAGACGCTCTGACGTCTCTGTCAATCGTCATCATGCCTGCAATGCATCTACTTTTAATTTGTCTTGGATGGCATACAAATTTCAGGAAAATCGTAGATAGAAGATGATCTATAGTAAAAGATCCTTTACAACGGCGAAACTCATTGTGAGGGGGACTCAGGGATGACCCTTTACTGCTTTACTTGTTCCTTTGAAATAATAGACCCTCTACTATGATGTGTCATTGACATTGTGATTCCGTTGAGATTAAGGAATAGTGCTTTTGATCCTGTATGGCTCCGTCTCTAACAACGGAATCATGATGGCAGTAGCTCGACATAGGACTGGGGCTGACTGAAATTTGATGGCGTAGATTTATCAAAGATGTGCCATATAGACCGCTCGGCGGCTAAACGAGGTTTTATAGACACACGTTGTAGTGCCCAAAGTGCCCATGCACCTGTTCTTTCGGGGATTTAATTAATGCCACCGACGCTGCAATGAACGTAGCCAGAACGTAGAGCGTAGCCCAAATAATCTAAAGAGTTAACCATCGTCTCGAAAAGCAGAACATTAAAGATGTTAACTCAGTCAATCTTTATGTCGTTCTCCTATGATACATGGGGTCGGTCCAACATGTTATCTACTACTACTTCCATTCTACCCCATCAAGTCACACTATCGATCAACGAATGTATTCAATCCTATATTTGTTCCAAAAGCTGTTTATTATAATTTCACTAACGCAAGGAACCTTACTAGGCGATAATGTTTATCTAAAACATCCGCTTGTGCTATCGCCTTTCCGTCCGCTATCTCTCACACTGGCACAAGTACTCGTAACAATGATAATATCCACTTGCGGATCCAAGGGGGGCTGAGAGGCTCAAACCCCCCAAAAGACCCAGATATATTTGGTATTCTACAACCTCAATTCCTCGATGGCTTCGTTACCATTGTGGAATTTGTGAAAAGTAATCCAAGGAAGCTTGTTATGCGTTAAGCAAAATAAAGAGATTTTTTTTGTATTTTCTTTGCTAAAACCTACCCTCAGCAGGGTCAAGCCCCCCCCCCCCCCCCCC